>JAQIXA010000111.1:0-63547 GCA_034699045.1 Nanhermannia cf. coronata Gr-Ori-00579 | reverse complement strand
ATATTTAAAATGGCCCAGACTCACAGCGCCACCTGGTGTCCTAAATCCAAATATTTTAAAAATTCACAATTAATATCCCCCAAGCCTGATAAAAATTTCAGAGATCCACCGCCAGAGGCTTAGGAGATATTTACCATTTATTATGGTCACATCATATTTTTAGCAATAATAAAAATGTTTAAAATTCCGCAGACTAGTAGCGCCACCTGGCACCCCAAATCCAAATATTTAAAAAATTTACAGTTTATATCCTTCATGTTTTATAAAAATTTCAGAGATCCACCGCCAGAGGCTTAGGAGATATTGACCATTTATTAGGGTCATATCATATTTTTAGCAATATTAAACATATTTAAAATGGCCCAGACTCACAGCGCCACCTGGTGTCCTAAATCCAAATATTTTAAAAATTCACAATTAATATCTCCCAAGCCTGATAAAAATTTCAGAGATCCACCGCCAGAGGTCTTTGAAATATTTACCATTTATTAGGGTCATTAGTGATATTAGACATATTTAAGTGGCGCAGACTCATAGCGCCATCAGGTATCCCAAATTTAAATATTTTAAAAATTCACCATTTATATCCTCCATGCTTGATAAAAATTTCAGAGATCCACCGCCAGAGGTCTAGGAGATATTGACCATTTATTAGGGTCATGTCACATATTTGAGCAAATTTTTACCTTACAAAAAAATTCGCAGACTCACAGCGCCGTCGCAGATCGAAACTTGAAAGGTCTCATTATAACACAAATTATACGCTCATTACATGCTAAATATTTCAGAGATCCACCGCCAGAGGGCTAGGAGATATGGTTGATTAATCAGAATTTTCGTGATTTTTGACGATTTTTGGCTTATATTTATTGCTGTATCTTAGCAGCGCCATCTGGTAAATCAAATCTGAATGTCTTAACGTAAAGGGGAAGAAATGCGCCATCTATGATAGAAAATACAGAGATCCACCGCCAGGGGCAATGTGAGAAAACCCCTAAATAAAGGGGGATATGAACGAAATATTGTCTCAAACCAATGAAATCATCAATTTTAACCGATAGCCCTACAAGAAATGAACTTCTGGCTAAAGAAATGGCAAAAAAATCGAAAATTGACTCGAAATCAAATAAGAAAAGATCAATCGGCCAAGAAAATTTCAGCTCGGAAACCCCTCTTAAAAAAAGACAAAATAAAACTCCAAGAAATCTTAATAATTAGCAATATTTTGTTAGTTAGCATTTCAGCCCCATACACTTAGCATTTCAACCCCATACCCTCTTAAAAAGCACATTATTTTACATAATTAATTTCACAATTAAAGTGTAATTTTTTAATATTTTTAAATAAATATTCTTGTCCAGAAAAAGTTAAATTTTCATTATCTGTGATTGTTTTTTTAAAATACGATTAAGATACTCGATTAAATTAAGTTTTATTTAGATTTAGCATTTGAGCCCCCCCATGCCCCTACTGATACTTGCAAGATAAGCTATAACTTTACAACCTCCGTCCTTTTTGACATCTTTACCTGTGTAATGCTCATCTCACGTGCTCTGTGGTTCCTTCTGTACAAAATACTACTCATAATAATAAATAATTTTTGTGAAGAAAAAACTAATTTGCAAAATCCAAAGCTTACTTTTTGCGGTTGAAATAACACGTTCTACACTGGGGTTTAAGTTTGAATTTGGAAATTTTGAATGCATGTATATGAAGGAGGAAAAGAAGTCCAAATTCACCCCAACGAAACGATCATTGCCATTCTATAGCCATTAGAATAGCTCTTAAATATATAAACAAATTTTGGGGAAAAAAATACACAAGTCTTGAATGGGGATTTGGACATTTGGTCGAAATGAAAAAGTCCAAATTCAAAATTTAGGCTAATTTGCTTTGTTACGCCTTTCTTATAAAAAATGATCAAAATTTCCGATTTATTTTTTTGCAGATAATTCAATAATTCCATTGTTCACTAATTTGAATAATTTCAAAATTGAAACATTTTATGTATCAAATTTATCTTTATTATCGATCAAGATAAATTTTAAAAAGTTAAAAACTAACCCAATTTTGGTATACACGTAGTTGAGTTACATTTGTAATCTAATTTGCATTTGCATAACAATTTTGGTCAAATTTAGCAAAATTTAACGGTCAAAATTCGAAATTTATACCAAAAAACAGTTTTAAAAACAACAGATTCATCAACTTTTGGCTCAAATATATTTTGACAACTATATAAAATATAGTTGAATCCTAAAAAACTAAAATCCTGAAGTACTTGTACCTACGTATTGAGTTAAGGCATTTGTATGATACAAAATTCGACTACTTTGTTTGTATCTTTAACATTTTATAATTCGACAAAAAGCTCATCAAAATGTAGGTATAAAAGAAATCCTAAAATGTCTTGAAAATAAAATCGATAAAATATATTTGAGGTTGATGATTAGGCTTATAAATTTACTCTGAATACAACGGGTGGTATACTTCTACTTTATTATATCCACTAGTAGTGAGTAGTAGTGGCTATTTTATGGCAGCTAAAATCGGCTTATTGTTACAAAGTAATCAATATACTGTATATATAGGGCATTATAGCATAAATAAGTTGGCTTTATTTCATTTACTTTTATTTATATGTACTGTACTTGATATGATATGATAGATCGGATTTTGAGATTTTGTGATTTAAAGGGTCCTTGTTTGACTCTGAAATTCATTTCAATTCATAGATTCATCGTCCACTATGGCAAGTATTACATTGCAACTAATCAGTTATAATATAATCTGGCCAAAAACCAGGAATAAACCGCATATTGCAGATCAACTGTCTAATTTCATGATTTACTACTATGTACTAGTGTTCTACAGACTAACCCTTAAAGCTCAAACCCTAAATTTCATTATCTATTATACTTTTCGTAAAGTATTGTACTACAATAGTAGTACTAAAATAGTAATAAAATTATACAGCTACTCTCATTGACTTTTCAAATCTCAAATTAGTTCTCTTATTTGAGATTATATAACTTATGTATAGATACCTATTATTATTTAGGACTTAAGTACTTTGGTATGAATGAGTGGAAATGTGTGCTTAACTTTTTGCTAAATCTGATTATTCACTTGAAACCTACTCAAAAACCTGGATATTGCACAAAGTATTCAATTACCTAAAAAAAATTTGGTAAAACTGAGGTATTTGTTACCGTAATGTAAGGTATTTAGGCATGTAATGTATAAAGAAAGGATATTTAGGTAGGGTACTCCAAAATCAAAAAAATCGAAAAATATTCGATTAGCAAAAGATCAAAAATAAAAATATACAACAATCGTCAAGACGGTGATTTAAACTATAAAAAATAAACTCCAAATATGAAACATCTTTTAAAAAACGGTTTTGAAATCCTTATAATTTACAGTAGTAATCCTGTACTGCTTACGCATTAATAATAGAATGGATTTCGAAATTTTGATAATTTTATATTCTGGTAGACATTTCATTTCAGATACTATCTACTTTATAGAACTATGAATTTCACAAGGCTTATCGACATGTAAAAGGGCATTTTACCAAAAAATACTACAAATACATGAATTATTCCAGGTTGGAATTGTGTAGGTAGGTATTTTATTTATAAAATTATTGATGTGTTTCATCTCAAATTACAAAAATGTATCTTAAAAAATCTCATAAAAAAATTTTCTACAGATTTCAGGGCAGGAGTTTAAAAAATTTGATATATCTATTTTGGGAATTGACAAGTTGTCAGTAGTACCCTTAGCCTAATGTAAATTTATGTAAATGTATTAAAATTGGCCCAATTTTCGAATATTTACAAGGACCTGTCTATTTCACATAGTTCATAATCTTTTCTCTCTCGAAAATTTATGATCAAAAGAGCGTAAACTCTCAAGTTCATATGCCACTACAACTACAGCAGATACTTCGTACTTGTACATTTTTTCCTCGGAATTTGACTAGATTAAAAGAATAAATTCATAATAAATAAATCTCACTCAAGACTCTTCTTCTAGACTTGTGAAATAAAAATGTATTTTAAGTTTTTTCTTTAAAAATATACAGACATATGCACACAAACACATATGTAAGTAGTACTGTAAAAAGAATTTCAAATCCTTCGTTTTTCCCCTATCCTTATAAACTTTGAAACTTTGAGAAAAAAAAATTCTTTTATAACAACCCTTCACGAATCATATGTTAAGACTTGTCCAATTTTATAAAAATTTATCACTTGTACAAGTATAGTAGAATCAGATCTATTTTTTTCTTATTTTGTTCACCCCTTCTACTATTACTATTTTTCAACTTGCTAGATTTTAAATTCGAAAAAAATGAGAAATTTGGAATCATTATATAAGTCTGAATATGGTTTATATAGCTCATTGTATGTGGTCGGTGTTTTCATCCTTTTAATCTCTTTTCTATTGTTCGAATTATGTTTGGATTTTGTGTGTGTCTATTATTCTATTTACTTTAAACTTTAATTCAGATAATAGGCCACCAGCACAGTCGTCTCCGAGAGCTCTATATTTCATAGATGAGAAAATTGAGAAAATTTGGTCACATGGATCAAAAAAATGCATCAAAAGTCAAAAGATAAGTATAAATATATACTTTATCGGAATTAGTCCGACATAAGATACAACTAGGCTTTAATCAACTCGCTAGAAGTTGATTATTAATTGTGCGAGCAAAGCAATGAAGATATCACACGTTGACTCATTTTTCGGGTTCAAAGGTCATATCTGTCCGGGTCAAACGGATATCAAATTCGGAATCTCCTTCATCGATTACCCCTATAGCCACTTAAACCTCATTTTTGATTTTTCCCATTTGATTAACATGGGGCCCCTTAAAGGGTCACCTGAACCCCAAGGGTTGGGGCAATCTGAATTTTTGTCGAAATGGCACACCGAGACCCTATAGGGGTCCTTCATACCAAGTTTGGTTAAGGTCGATTCATTAGTTCTCGAGTTATCCTCTGGACAGACAGACGGACAAAGTTCAAGCAAAGTTGAATAGTAAGTGCTCGCTTCGCTCGCACAAAAAGTGTGATATAAAAATACCTAGAGTCAAAAAGGTCAAAATTTGTGCAAATATGAACAAATAAAACATGGCATCAACTCAAGCTAAAAATTTTTGAAAAATTAATCAATTTTCAATCAAATTGGCGTTAAATATGCAGTTTCTTTGTGGTAAATGAATTTTTAACCTTTTATAATCAATTTCCTATGATAATTTGATAATTTTTCTAGGTACTTTGTATTAGGTAGAGTGCATAAAGCCTTGTTAAGCTCTGAAAAACCAATTTCTAACTTCAATTTTTATAACCAAATCCATACAAAATTTTAAGTTACATTTTGGGAGACTTTAAAATAACTATAAAAATTACAAATTTTAGCAAATTTTTGCCAGTTTTATAAAATTTGGAATAAAAACTCTTGAAAATTAGAATTTTCATTCAATCCATATGATTCATTATAGATTCTTGAATTATTTTTGACACTTTTTACTTGGGAGGATCATACATATGCTTATTGTCTACTCATTTATTAGAGATTTTACAAAAAAAGATTCATTTTTTAGGAGGGATAATCAAAAGGAAATCCTTTCCCCGATTTCAGATTTTTATCTAACTCCTCAGATACTTTGTACTTTGTAGTAGGTACTACTAGAGATAGAGATACTTATGTAATGTATTTATTATTCAATAAAACTACTGCGCTAACTACTAAAGCTTATTTTGAAATTATAAATAGCTATTTCCCCATAATAATTCATAGAACACGGGGACAAAGCGTGTTCCACACTATTCTTATTCAAATTCAAATGCTGGAATCGGTAAATAAAGTAAAAGGATTTCATTTTTTTTCTCCAAAAAGATTTCTTATCTTTGTATTTTTACAGCCATAAGAATTCACAGTTGGACCTCGAGTTTTTTTTTGTCCTGAATAATGCCACAATCGTACAAGTGTGGATTTAATCGTACAAGAAAACTTTTTTTTTGTTGGATATTTTGATAATAAAAGAAATTCTTTCCAAGTCTTAACTTACTCATGAATCACGATTTTCAAGCTCAAAAGTCCTCCGATTTCTAAATTGTACCTTTACTCATACTATACAGTATCTATTTATTATACGAGTATCCTATTGCTATGAATAAATCCTTATTTATTCTGCTTCAAAATCTTCAAAATTTCATATTTTACAAGCTTAGAAAGAGTCAAATCCGTAGTACTAACTACTACTAGAATTAGATACTAGTTATTTATCTAAATATTTTGATTACTTTTCGATCGATCATATGTAAGAATAGAGAATTTTGACTTTTTTTGACAAAACTTAGGATTAGTTTGATATCCAAGTTTTCTAACAGTACCTACCTACCTGAAGTCTGAAGTATAGAAGAATATCTAAATACTCTATTTTTTAAGCTCTTTTATAGGCACTGAATACTGATACTTGTAATTAAATTTTATAATCAATTAATTAGAGTTCATTAGCACGCTTTGTATATAAAAACCTAGGCTAAAAATGATCAATAAAGTTTGTAATATGATTCTTTGAAAAAATGCAAATTTTTTTAGTAGTTTGCTAATAAGGAAGAATTTCAGGCTTTGTATCTATTTACTAATTTGTAAATATTCTACTATTAACAGTTCGATATCAGATATCAAAAAGTTGAATATATGATACATATCAGTAGTAAAATAAATATAAAAATGGGCGCTTTATAATAACCTAAGTACTAATTTTAGTTTATTTTTATTTATTTACGAGTATACTCATAATGCTTACATTTATTCATAAGAAGTGTACAAGCACTATAGTACAAGTATACAGAATTGGATTAGTAATGGTAAGTACTAGGTAATAGATATATTTATAAATTTAGAAAGATTAGAAGTAGTAGATATCTTTGCATTTGCATACATCATAAATTTCTTATGAGCAATAAATCCTATTGAGCAATCATAAGCAGTTGATCTTTGATCTCGAAAAGTTGATAAAAACATTCGTCACAATTTACTCTATCTACTAACTATCACAGTACAAGAAATCTACATTTCTACTGGAAAATCGTCATGACCATCAAGAAAACTGAGATTTCGGCTAAAATTTTACTTTTAAAGATAAATCGATTACAAGTTTGAAGTATTTCAATCCCTAAATAGGGATGTACTTTAATGCTAATTTTTTGATTAAAAAGTCGATTTAAATTAAAATTGGCCAGAATTTGTACAAAATTTCTCAAAGTTTGGGATTTTGCTTATTTTAAGTGTATTTCTTCAATATTTTATTTTGAATAAACTCTAATCGTAAGTCTAAGGATAAGTGTAAAAGCTACTTACCTAACAATTTTTACTTACAGATATATAGGGAATAGTCCATTTTTACGATTTTTAAGAACCATTTTTAAGAAAAATGGTAACTTATATAGGGAATAGGGTACCTACTATCTATTATCTACTATTAGAATTACTTATGACAAATATCATCAAAGGATACGTTCGGTTTCAAATGGGATTTTGGGCTTTTATATGAGGATTTACATGGCCCAGAATTCAAAGATATCCTTTACAATTTACAATATTCTAAAAGATTCAAAACTACTAGTTGTTGTATTAGAAAAACTTTGAATTTTGTTTGGAATTATCTTATTTTAAACTGTCGATGTAAGTGCAAGCTAATGGTTATATACTATACTACTAGTATGTACTGAGATAGTTATTGATATATGAAGATAGTGTATATGATCCATTATCCAATATGTATCAGTATCAGAAAGGCATAAAAAGTAGTAGAATTTGATAATATTGGTTAGATATTATGGATATTTTAACTCAAGCTAAAAAGTAGGAAAAAAATTAGTAAATACTAAAGTAGGTACCAACATACATAAAATAGAAAAACAAGCCATAAAGGCAAAAAACTGTCAACTTTTGAAATCCGAGACTTGAAATTCATTACTAGAGAAAAATCCCCTTCGGATTTTTCTATCACCACCAGAACCACAAAATGTAACTACTGATATTATATAATCCGAAGCTTGTGTAATCCTTCATTACTACTTTTACAAATAGGAGTGCTATACAGTACTATACAGGAGTGTGGTATCTACTGATATTTCATATTGTCCTAGAATCCTAGACACTTGTTATTCAAAAAATTAAATACCTCTTCCGTTCCAAATGCACCCAAAAAGGGATAAAAAAAATTACCGTTGTACAAAGTTTATTTATTTATAAATAAAAAATGTTTCATAAAAAAAATGCAATTTTTATATTTACTACATTAGTACATATAATAGTAGGGGTAGAATAGGAATAATTCGGAAATATTTTTGACTATTAGTATAAGTAATGGTAAGCGTATTAGGCACAATACAGTAAATTTAAAAAAATTGTGAGGAAATATTGAAAATTTATTAGATTCTCGATAAAATTGACTATGTTACAACTAAACTGATTTTGAAACTTTGTAAAATTTTGATCGTTAATTTCCTACAAGACTTTTTAGATAAATTATAGATTACCAATTTTGATAAGGCCAAATATTTCATTAGATAAGTCTTAAATATTAACATCTTTTTTTAAAACCATGTTTTAATTGCAATACACTTAAGTTACAGTATGGCTATTTTCTTCTGGTTTCTCAGTAGAAACCATAAATTTGTGATAACCTTTTGAATAAATTTGAGATAACCTTTTGCTTGAAAAATCCAACTTTGAATTTTGAATATAATACGAGTATAGTAACAGATCAGAGCCATAAGAATTTAAATGCATCCGATATCAATACTATTCTACAAGTATGTACATACATATAGTAGTAGTGTTGTATTGTATGTATGTAATTGTGTAAGTATATTTTAAATTAAACAATTTCATAAGTACTTAATCATTTTATAAAAAGTAGAAAAATGTTTTTGCTGGTCACTCAAGAAAAATGTGATTGATAGCTTGGGCTCATCGTCGACAACTAATTGCTCATCTGAGCATCCAAAAACTTACCATAAGACCTCAAGTACTAGGAACAAGTCCAAAGTACTGATATTTTCTAATCATTTTTTTACTTAAAAAACTAAATTGAACATTATGTACTGGTATGGTATGTGCTAGGAATTCTTAAATTTTTGCCAAAAAATATGGGCATTTGACCCGTGAGAAAAATGTCTAAAAACAAATTTGAAAATATATCTTGAAACTTTTTAGATCTGGCTAGGGCTAGAATAACCAATTTTTGTCAATTTAACAGAATTTAACCAATTACCCTAACTTATATAGAATACCTAATATTGGAATTTGACACTTTGCAATTTGATGCTATTCATACTTTGCAATTTGAGTATTCAGATGTAATGTCCATTTCCAACTATCTGTATAAGTACTCTGAATATGGTCAATATCTATGTCGAAAATCTCGATTTAAATTTCGATTCTGGTTAAATTTAATCCTTATTTCGATAAGATTTTCAAGATTTTTTTCAAGGAAATTCTTTTTTGCATCGAAAGCATAAAGTATAATCAGTTCCAGCAGCCATATGAGCAAACGAGTATGTTTGAATAGTAGTACTGATAGAGATAGAGTAAGCAAAAAATAAAAAAAATGATCATCAAATCAAAGTGACTTACCTTTTTAGATCCGAGTTTTTCTCGGAATTTTGCAAAATCAAAAAGTAGAAAAAAAGACATAAGGCCGTCAATCCCCATACTTACTACATACTACTTATAGTAGTAGTTCATATTGTATTGTCCATCTAAAAAGAATGAGATTAAAGTTACGATGAGGGTAAAAAAAAGTTATAATATCTACTCGTATGTATGTAGTAGGGCTTTTTCAACTAATCTTCGACTTATTTATGTACAAAAGTAAGTAGAACCCTACCTAGTACAGTATAGTATAAAAGAATTGTAAGAATAGAATAGAAAGAAAAGTAATTCAATTCAACCAAATAAGTCTCAGAAATACTTGTAAGTAAAAGACAGAAAAAAAGGAATCTCACTCAGCACTCTATTATTTCTGCTTTACTTTTACGTATGTACCAGTCAGTTGGAAATCTGATTCTAATCAAAATGAGCTAGAAAAGACTTCAAGATTCAAGATAAGTCATAGATTAGAATGAGGATTTTTGATGGGTAAGATATAAGTTATACCTAGATAATTACAATTACAGATCAATATAGAGTATCTTACAAAATTGCAAAAAAGTGCAAGATCTCAGACAAATGTACATATCGAAATTCTTTCAAAACTGAATTTTGATTTGAGAAATTTTAAGAAAAGTAAAATTTTTAGAATCAGAATGTCAAATAGTATTCGAAAGTTGGAAAATTTCTGAAAATAAGCTTCATTTTAGATGGGATTAGATATTTTTTCTAGTTAATTATTAGGTAAATTCTATCAGCATCAGTACCTAGTTTTCTTTATTTGACTAGCATAATTCATTATATTTTTGAGATTTTGAGATTTCAAGTCCTAATAGTGTATACAATATCAGTGGGTACACGAAATTTTAAGAATCAAATGAGAAAAACGGAAACATTAACTACTGGTTTTTTAAAGTTTTGAAATTTCAGAAAAATTTAAAACGACGTAAAACTCGATCATATACTAAATATTCTGTAGTCAAAAAATTTCGATATTTTGTCGATTTTTAACTTTTGACAAATCTAAGAATAAGTATCTATATTAGGATGTATCTTATTAACCATTTGATTACAAAACAATGCTCTGTTCTTTACTAGAATTTACTACTAGTCCTCGTATTTGAACCAAAAATTCAGAGATATACAAATATAGATTTCCTCATTACAACCAAGTTTATGCCAAAAATTCTCAAATTAAACTGAGCAAATGAGCAAACTTTAATTCTTAAATTTTTAACTACCCATCATTTCTTCAACTTAAAACTGCATCTGAACTATCAGTATATGTAGTTAGTATGAAAGCTCTTTTTGTGAGTTTTAAAAGTTTTGTAAATTTTATGTTATACAGGGTTAGAAGTTACAAGTTTGAAGGGAGTCAACATTTCAAAATAGCTTTTGGGTTTTTAGGGGTAAAATGTGAATAAAAACATTAAAATACTTTGGGAAAATTTCTCTTTCTCTCTTTCTGGTTAATTGCAAAGCCCATTCGGAGCATATGGTGCTTATTTGAATGCAAATGTTCTCTCAAAAAAAGACACAACTTGGAGATTATTAGTCAACCATGGGATAATATTATTCTTTGGAAAAAAAAGTATCTATACCTAACTAAAAGAAATGAGAGCAAAAATTATATGCTAGAGTATTTTTTAAAGACTGTGTAACATCCTCATTTAAACTTGGATCTTTTTCTAAATATATTTTTGTACACATTAATAGCTACTACTACGAGTTTATATGCATGTATGTAGTAATAGTACTCATAAGAAAGAGTATAATAAAAATGATCACTTCGTAGAAATCTCCCCCTTTTTTTGTCATGCAAAATGCGGAATTAGAAAAGTTTGACTTTTTTTTTATAATAGCTCATCATATTTGTATAAAAAATATGGTTGAATTCAGCAGGCTTTTTTAATTTCTCATTTCTTTTCATGATACCTACTACTAGTAGTACAAGTAATACAAGTACAAGTAGTAGGGGAAATACAAATCCTTAACAGATTGTAAAAGATCTACTTATATTCTTTACATATATTTTAAAAATCTAGCCAATTTTATCCAAATATTTCGATCAAAAAGGAATTTTAAAGTACCTACAACTACTACTATAAAGGACTAAAAATTGCCAGTTAGACTATCTAGGTAATTACCATAAATATTTCTAAATTTTGGATACTTTTTGAGACAATTTGACAGAAATTTCAGCTGTTTAAATGAATGGATTAGTTCGAGTTGAGATTTTTTTATCCAAATTTTGATTTTTAGCTTTTACTTACAAGTATATCACTTAAGATTACAGAATAGAAATAGAGGATGAAAATATTTTGGGTAAATTAAACTTTTTAGATCCTTATTGGGTTCTTTTTTGGGTTCTTTTTTTTTATAATTTATTTCCCCAAATTACGAATAATGATAAAACAGAAGCTCATCTTTTACATTTGTATTTTATGTCACAAAGTAATTTGTGACAAAGGCAAGTCACCGGCTGCTCATAATGTACTCTTCTCTCATTTCTACTCTTACAATTTAGATTTTGGGCTCAATTTGAATGAAATAAAAGTGGTCTTTTCATATATGAAAAGTTATTTATGTGATATACTGTATATAGTAGCTACTTTGTACAAGGCAACATAAGGGATGCCTAAAAAAGAACATTTAAATTAGCAAAATGAGAAATAGAGAAATCACGACAAATCACGACAGATTTTCAAATTATTGTCTCTAGACTCTCGGACTTAATTCTTATTTCATTAGTCTAATCATTTCTACGGAAATTTAATGACCACTACCACTACATTCACATCCACTATCTCATATCATATCCACTACCTCTTAAGGACCAGAGCCGGTCGTTTTGCCCAATTCAAAGTATCTATTTTGAAATTTTTAAACAGAAATTAAAAGCCATTTTATAATAAGAAAGAGCAAATTTTAGTTTTTTGTTATCTTAAAGATACAATGATTGCAGGCTAAAAGTACTTTTCAAAAGATTAATTTTACAAATTCAAAATGGGCAAAATTTCTTTTTTTGGAAATTTTGGAAATTTTTTGGTCAAAACTCACACTATTTTAAAATAGCCCAATGGTCAATTTATGTTTTAAATTTTGAGTGTATGACTAATATACATGAGATGAGATGATTAAAATAATAAGTCTCAAATTTAGGTAAATTTCCTTGATTCAAAATGTCCAATTTCAAGGCAGGGTGCCCCTTAAACACTGAATTACTTACGAGAGAGAAACAGTACGGTTCTTTCCTAAAACACTTAATCATTAGCGACATTGAAACAAAAGCCATCATTAAAATACCTCACATACTTATGATTATGATTATATGTAGTAGTAGTTATAATAGAAGTCCTATCAAAAATCATGAGACACTTGAAAAGTGTACTACTTAAAGAACAGACTTACATAGATGAGATGTTGATCTTTGCTTTGTGATTTGATAGGATATAAAATGATGATGATAATAATGAGATTTACACTTGAGTTGGGTCGACGCCTACACGCTCTCATTTCATTACAGTACGAGTATCTGTAGTACACTAGACCTTAGCCTGAGTCTGACTATGAACCAGGTAAAAAAAAAGGTTTTAAAGGCCTTTGTTCTTTTTGCACTTTTGCCGAACCCGCTGGTAAATTAATCAATGTCAATTTGGTCAAAGTCAAAATGTCAAAAAATGTATTTCATTTCAATAAGGCAAAAAACAAAATTTAAATATTAAAAAATGAACCATGAGTATACTCGTAATGTCAAAATTTGAATTTTTCACATTTCTTAAATTTTCTTATTACTACTTGAAAAATTTTAAATCCAGAACAAATTAAGAAGATCAAAAATAACTTCAAAATTTATTTTTAGATTCATGTAGCGCAACTCGTGCGGATTCTACCTGCTGAATTTGAATATGAAAATCATTTTGAAAAATTGGCACGTTTTTGATACAAATGTCTCAAAAATTGAAATTTTTTGAGAAAGGATATCTTCGAGTTATAATGGGCTTTCTGGCCTTTATATGAGGCCAGAAAGCAGAACATGCAAAGGCCTGAAAGCCGAATACATCCTTTCAAAAATGAGTTTTAGAATATGTTTGAAATTAGGCATGTGCCCTTGAAGTAAGTACCCTACTTAAAGTATCTACTAGTAGTGTAAATATGAGCAGATATGTCTTTAGAATAGTAATATAAAGTAGGTGCACATATTTACAAGTAAAATGTATGCAATGCAAAATATATGGACAAATAAATCCAAAACAAATTTAGCTAATTGGAAATTCCATCAAAATATTTTTAGTTGCATGTGCTAATTCATTGCCTAAAATTGTTCCAAAATGCTGAATTTGTATATAAAAATAGGGTACCTATATAAAAATCAACATTAATTTAATAAATCCTCACATTTTTGATATACCTACTTATCAACATACTCGTATTATTAGAAAATGAAATTTTTTGATACCAATTTTAAAATTGGTTTATAGGAAAAGTTTAAAGTTACATATGTTGGTAGGGTACTTAAAGTTCCTAGTACCTACAAGTACATTTTGGATATTGTAGTTAACTTGTTATGTTTAGTGAAAAATTGTCAAAATTTATCGAGTTCCAGATCAAAATCTGTACCTACTTAATTGTAATTACCTATCAAATTAGCTGTAATCTGTATTAAAATGTACACATAGTATTTTTTTATGATCAAAATTTCAGATTTTTAATCAATACCAGTACGAGTAAAAATGTAAGTAGGGTACTACTGGTAGGTAAATCTAAACTTAAATTATATGGACCTTATTAAGTAGTAAGACAGCTAATTGTGTAAGCTAAAATATAAATGTACTACCTAACCTATAGCCTATAGAGTATTTTGACAATTTGATCATCATAAATTCAAATAGGAGATATGACCAGAGTAATTTAACCTCTTTGTACTAATCTCGGCTCTTAAGTAGTTTAATTAAAACTTTTTTTGCGCCCGTCTTTAATCAATAATTTATGGGAGTTTCAACTTTTCTTGTACTTGTACACAGGTAACAAACAGGTAGTAGCTCAAAAGGGCTCAAAGCAAGACCTCTGGGGTTGTCTTTGATTTTTAATAAAAGTAAAAAATGCATCTAAAATACAGATATAAACATATTATAATATTCAGTATGTACTATGTTGCGTATAATTCTTATGTAGAAACCCGATTGAAGTTGGCTTCTTTTAAAATTAATTGGAAGTCCGAACTCCTGGGTCGAATTTTATGAAAAGTTTAAAAGTGAGGATACCAATAGGACACCCTTAACCATTGTTTAGGTGACCATCAAGGCCCTTATTTCTATTTTGGAAATATATCAAGAGTATCTTATACAGATAGTACAATATTTAAAGCATATTTTAATTCAAAATCAACATGTCCATGAGTATAATATCAAAATTTGAATTTTACTCATTTTTCTTGAAAAATTTTAAATCCAGAACAAATTAAGATGGTCAAAAATAACTTCAAAAATATTTTTAGATGCGTGAATGAGCTCATGGATTCTATGCAAAATAATATTATTCTAAAAACCCGAATTTGAATATGAATATCAGTTTGAAAAATTGGCGCATTTTTGCTACAAATGTCTATTTTTTGAGAAATTTCAAAATGAGTTTTACGATATGTTTGATATAAGTCATGTGCCCTTGAAGTAAGTACCCTACTTAAGTAAGTACCTATTATTAGTATAGGGTACATATGAGCATATATGGGACTTGAGTTTTTATTAAATTGAAAGAGATTGCCTGGCTTGATAATATTTTTGCTTCTTAAATTCTTTCTCGATCCTTTATAAATAATACTCATACACTATATAGGTACTTATTACTTGAACATATCATCTTTGTAAGGGACTTGACTTTGATTTTATTCTTTATTATTATCTCTTAAGGGTCACTATAAAATCCTCAATGGTCTGTTTATGTGTCTGAATATTGGTCCCTGTTGGTTCCACCAAGTGATTAATGATCGATTGTACAGTCAGTGTTAGACTGTACACCTCAGGGTGTCAGAATCAGACCTCACGAAATCCTCATGTACACAAAATACGAAATTTAAAATAGTAGGGTGCCCTGAACTTCACAGGGTGGAGACCTTTTTGAAGAAAAAAAATATACAAAAAAAATATTTAAACTTGAACAAAAGCATAATATCTGTACCTATGGTAGTGGAGTCAAGAATTCCATTTACATTCATGAGATCTTATACTACTCCGTATGTAGTACCTTATGAAAATTTTATAGATTTGAAACACCGAATTTAGCTTTAAACATGTGGGTATTTAACACTTGGACTGGACTGGTACTTTACAATTTACAATCAATAAATGTACATATTTAGGTATCATTCCTAGTTTTTTGTAGAATAGATAAGTACCCCCTTGGTTCGAAACATGGCTTGAACCTTTACGATAATCTATTTTACTTATTATGATTATGGACCTTTGAATTGAATTGAATTGACCCATCCTTTAAAATGATTTGGCTATTTACCTAAATGTATAATACCCCAAATACATACATACGAGTATATCTATGATAAAATGAACATTTTATTAAATAAACAAGATTTGGGGAGTATGAGTAGGTTATTGTTATTACAGATATACAGATACATATACATATATACCGATAGGGATAGGTATTATAATAAAGGTATCCTATATAGAGGCATCATTCGTGTATTCACAGATATAATAAGTAGTTTTTTTGCAAAATACTTCGTAATCTATATATTTTGGCTCAGATCTTCATTTTGCTAGTCTTCAGAGCTGATTAGTAAAGGCTTAAAAATCGGATCTATGGAACACCACTATAATTCCAATATCCCGATGGGATTTTTTATGCATGTAGTACATACTTATGTACTAATTAATAATACAGTAGGTATTGGATACAAAAAATACAAATGAATATTTGATTTTCGATCAGGAACTATAATTTAGACCTAACTAAAATCCTGGTGTAAGATCACTTAAATTTTGGCCTTTTAGTTTGTACTAGTATAGTGACTGGTAATTAAGCCAATTGTATCTTATAAAATAACTTTTGATTCTACCTTAGTTTAAATAGTAGTTTAGATTTAGGTAGTTAAGTTTTTTATTTTTTGACATAATACAATTTTTACAAAAATTTATGTATGAGTAATTAAATATTGAAAAATGAGCTCTACTCAAGCTGAAACTCCAAAATTACCGGTATTTACTGTTATAAGCATATTTTACATGTTCTAAAGTGTAAAAATAAGCTTTTGAATTCAGATTAAGGTTTATGCTAATTATATTATTTGAATAAACTTTTTTAGTTGGAGATAATTGGAGTGATTTTAGCAAATTATGATGATGAGAGCAGACTTGAAGAAATGAAAAAATGTCGGCTGATTTCACCAAGATGGTACAAAGGTGTTCAAGATCTTTTTCGAAATGAATTCTCAGAAAAATTTCAAAGTCATTTCGACGGTTCTAAACAATCATTTGCTTCATCAAGAACTTTTGGCTTCAATATTTTTGGATTCTACAGGTTGAACTTTCCAACACTGAAGATCTCCAATAGTGAATTCTACCTCATGAAAACATTTCTGAAAAGGTTGATTTTGTCCAATTTACAAACATTGGAATTGAACAACAATCTCATTCTTTGGACAGAATTATTAGAAATCCTGACAAAATTTCAAAACATTGTCAAGTTTATCTTCATACAAACTTCGGAAAATGTTCAAATTGCTGAGAAAATTTTTAAAAATACCACATTTGATCTTATTCCACCAATAGAACCATACATTTTCGATATTTTTTCAGTGGAAAGTGCCAAACCAAAGGCTATTTATGATGAAATTTTGACAAAATTTCGAAATCAAATGAAAATTGAAGAAGACTTTTTGAAAAATTTGAAGTCATTCCAATTCAGTGTTCAGTGTTCACATCGAAATTTTGGATATTCTAAATTTAATCATTTCAAGCTCTGAATGTAAATTGGAAAGTATTTCGTACAAATTAAGTCTACCGGGAATGTTCAAAATTTGGAAATTGAATAATGCGAATCATTATTCAACCTCAACTAAGGATTTCAATATCAAGTCACTTTATAGTCTAAATAAGTTTTCTGAATCGATGAAAAATATTGAAATAATCATTGAAAATTGGGATAATTATTACCCATCAACATTGGCGAGTCATTTTGTAATTTTAAACTATGGTTGGATTCACAAAATTTTTTCAACTCGTAATTTCGTCAATTTCAAAAATGTCCAAAATTTGAATATTGATGTCCCACATGTTCTATTAAGTTTGGATTCTTTAAGTATGGTTTCTAATGGGCTGGTCAACTTTGTTAAAAATCAAGTGGACCTGAGAAAATTGCACATTTCTGGAATTTCTGGAATTGTTGATTCTGAATTTAACAAAATTTTGAAATTGATAAGACCTGCCGGATGCCAAGCTCGATTTGGATTTCATTTAGCTGAAGATATTTTGAAAATTATTTCAGAAATTCCTCAAAATTTGGCCTTACTTAAGATAAAAAATAATTATTTAACTAATTATGTAAATAATATTTGGAATTGGTCACAGTGTCAAGTACAAGAATTTTCAAATTGCCATACCCTTAGAATCTATAACCAATATCATATAAATCCCAATTTGACATCTTTAGATATTCCAATTATAGTCAACAAATTCCCAAATTTGAATATTTTGAAAATATTCAATGAGAGTTATTGCTTTCATTTTACAATCGATGAAAGACCACAGGTTTCTGATCAAGATTTACAATTAATCATAAGATTCTTGAAGGAGCTGAGAGAACTATTTTTGCAAAATTGCTCAAGAAATATAAGTGATTCAGGTAAAAAAATTATTCAATATTCGAAAATATTTTGTAATCTGATCAATTTTACTTTCAAAGGTTTGACTGGGTTGACAAATGAAGCTGTTGAGATTCGAAAAACCAACCCTGGTTTGCCAATTACACCTGAAGAAACAAATGGACTCCCAATATCTCACCTCAAAAGTACAATTTTTCCAAAAATCTCCAAAAATTTCTTAAAATTTCTAATTTTACATTTATTTTTATTTTTATTAGATCTTGAAAGTCTTGTTATTACCAGTACGAGAGATCCACTATCTCAAGTGACGGACGGTTGTCTAGTTGGGTTCGAAAATATGACCAGATTAAGACATGTCGCAATTATTGGCTCTAATGGCTCATGTGTAAGATTATTTTAAAAAATACATAGTATCCTACTCATTGCATAGGTAGCTTAAAGTTTGTAACTATATTTTGCTCTAATTTTATAGATAAGTCAGGAGGGATCTGAGATTTTGAAAGAAAGAACAATGGCCAAAAATCTTAAAATATATTTTACATTAGATAATGTATATGATGAATTGTAATTGTTTGTAATTATGTATTCCCTAATCTTAAGTAAACCACTTAAAGTGTATAATAGCAAAACTTGCAAATAAAAATACTTAATTTAATTAGTAGGTACAAGCTACAGATTCTACGTTGAATTAGAATTTTTGGACATCCTTAGAATTAGAATTATTGGTATTAGAATTAAGTAGGTATATGAAAATATCCCCTTTTCTCCTGTCTTGTCACAAATTATTGCCAAGTTTTTTGTACTACTACTATACTACCTAATAGTATAAGCTATATATTCTGTATGAGAAAGCAAACAATGGATGAAGTGTCTTTTGAAAAAAATGTGTAAATTTTTTGCTACCATTTAGACAACCTGCATAGTTCACATATTTGAATTTTAAAATTTCGGCTTGTCAAATCTTTTAGTCTTTGAGGTTGAGAAAGCTATGAAGATCATAAAAAATAGTTTAAAGAATTCATATACCCTCCTAACTACTGATACTAGCACTACTTGTACTAGGATAGATAAATGGCAAAATGAAGATCATAAATTAATTTTATTCAGTTAGTGCATATTTTGATGTCACTATTGAGCACGGTATGTGCTGAACCTGGAGGCTACTTTTAAATCATTTTATTTCCTCATTTTTTTGACTTTTTACTATTTTACTATTTACCTTAAGTATGCCTCAAGATCTGGAAATAATTGAACCTTTAACAATCAGCTAATAGTTAATAATCACTTACAAAACTTTTTACTCTTCAGGCAATTTTTAACCTTTTCTAGTAATGATCATATCTATTACTCGTATATACAAAAGTAGTCTTGGTCTTGGTCATTATCAAATTGAATCATACAAGGTCAAAAAGGAATTAAGCAAAACTATTCTAACTAGTAAACTATCTGTAGTTGTAGTACACCGTTTTTAGTTCGCATTTATGAAAAAAGTGATTAAAAAGACAAGATTTGCGTTTGTATATGAGCAATATTGGAAGTAATATCTACTACTGATAGTTTAACACTACCTACTAATTCTAATATTGTAAAGACTAAAATTTTTACATTTAAGGTTCCCAAGTCCTAAGTCAAAGATCGTTATAATTAGACAACAGCCAACAGCCAATATTATCTATGAAAATTGAATAATTCTTCGTTAATCACATGAGAAATTTGAGGGTCTTGTTTTGCTTTGGAAAATATTTGCAATTTTCATTTTTTTTTTTCAAGATTTTCAATTTTGAGTACCGTGTACCCTACATTTGAGCCTCGTGCTTTTCGAGTCAAAATTAAAATCTGAACTTGAGTTTTTAAAATTGATTTTAGTTATTTTCTCCATACGATATACTGATACTGATGAGACTTAATGTAAGTGCCTAATCATAAGTAAATACCTTAATAATATGCAATAAAGGATATTATATGTTCCTAATCATAGTAAGTAGCAATTAGCTCCATTTAGGACATGTACTGATACTTATAGAACTAATCTAATTTAAAAAATTTATATTATTTTAATAATTAAAACGCCATATAAATAAAATTTGAGCATACATAGAGATTTTTCATTTTCATAGATAATTAATATAAAACTCTTCAAAAAAAATTTTTTTGCAAATTTTACTTTTACAAGGTAGACTTTCATGATGTTTATAAACCTTTTAACTTTTAGCATTGAAATGATCATGATCATGAATAGTCCTTATTTAGAAGACAAAAATAATTAGACCAAATGATAAATTGACTCGAGATAAAGAAAATTATATCATTTTTACGCACATTATGCCTATACTGTTACTGTACTGATAGTATCAGTATTTTGACTTTTCAAACCTACTTTGAAACTTTGACTAATGGTTCTTATCCTAAATAAAAGGGTTTTTTCTAATTTCTACAATTTTTTATATATATGTATAGTACTATGGGTGAATTCTCATACCTTATAAGTAGATAGTAAAGATACTTGCACATATGGAATTTGAGCTTTTTTTTTGTAGAAAAAAACTCAATTTTGAGCTCTTCGTTGTTGAATAAATAATGAAAAGTTGACAAGCATGAAGTAAATGTTTGAAAAAATGTACAAATTGTTCCTATAGAGTAGTGTATTCTAAATAGTCTTAAAAGACCTTAAAGAACTTTGAGAAAGTGACAGAAATTCATACATTCAAAATTGTAAAAAAAAGACAATAATTAAAGTTTTCACACAGTTTATAGTTTACTTCAGGTACTATACTACCATAAGATAATAATTTGCATATTTTGCACAGTAAAAGAGATTAAAAAGCTTTGAAAATATCTCTGACAGAGACAGAATGAATAGATTTTTAAAAAATTTGTCTTTTTTCTTGTAAATTTCTATAAATTTGTATGATTTCAAAGGGGAGAGAAAAGTCCTTAAGGGAAGCTTAAATTTGTAGAAAATTACTCATGGGAAGATTAGGCTTGTAACACCTGCTTTATCAAAAAATCTAATGACACTTACCCCGGCTTGTTTCATTATCTTTTTTGGATCTTTTGGACCTGACTACTACTCGTATCTGACTATGTATTCAAAAGTCAGATGACATGAGACAAGACAAGTTATAAAAAAAACTGGAAAAAAATGCTTTTAGAAATGCTAGTCGGTAGTTTTTTTTATGTCATTTTTGAGGGTAGAGATAAGGATAAAAAGGTGACAGAGACAACCCTTTGACTTGTGCTTTTCATTTTAAAAAAACCGAATTATTTTATCTTTTACATCTTGAAAACACTTACTAATCAAGTTAATACACTTATAGTAAGTTATACCAATTATGGGAATACTTTAATGCAAAATAGGACTCACTCATTCTCAGATAATTGTACCATACAATAATATTTCCTGGGATTTCAATCAAAATCTGAACAAAAATGGGAATCAAAATTTTTTCATTTATAAAATTTTCTTAAAAATGCCATCATAAAATTTGTTGATTGAAATTGGCAAAAAATTTATTTAGATGTGAGTATACCAGATATCTGTAAATATTACTTATTATTATTTTATGTGACAAAAGGCAGACAAAAATTACCGACGGAGAAATGATTTAGATTCAAGATCTTGTTTGATTTGAACTTGATCTTAAATTTGATAGAAAATTCTAAATCAATTTCTAATCTAAAGCATGGTAGATCAAATGCTAAATTCTTAACTTCAGTACAGGAATTATATCATCCTTATCCTTAAAGTAGGTAGGGTACTGATTAAAGTAAGAAAAGATTTAAATGTTCAAGTTCTTTGATATCAAATTATATGGTTTATGATATGACTTTGATAAAAAAAGTCAGCAGAACTACTGTATAAGTATAGAAAAAGCTCCTCAGTTGCATTTGTAAGGTTGCGCATTTCTTTGAATTAAATGGGCAAACAAAGGGCTTTGTCTGTGTACATTTTATATGTATATTTCAACTCATCTCTTCCCTTTAAACCTTATCTCATCCATATGCTAGTGCTAGATTTAACATCTCACAAGTCAGAACCTCAAAATTCAAAACTCAAAATTATAATCTTGTAAATTGAACAAAAGCAAAGCCAGATTGAGAAATTCCACAAAACTCTTCCAATTTGACTTGACTTGTTCCGTTTAAACTTCAAATACTTATACCTACATATGTATAGGTAGTATAGTAAATGTCTCACTATCCCAAATTTGGATAATTAAGCAAATGATAGTGGTAAATGTGATCTGTTTCTAGATTTGTACTCTAGTACTTGTACTTTCTAGATTATTAGTACCTACCTTCCTAGTAACTTGAAGTCATTTTATTAAGTAATGCTTGAAAATGTCTTAAATAAATATAAATCAGATGTGAGACTTATTTGTTTCTTTTTCTTTAATATTCTAGCTATAATATCTGTATACCTATATGGATTACTTATTCATTCTGAGCACCTAAAAATGTCGTTTAAAGTCGAGAAATTCTATAAATTGTCCTCATAAAAGTGTATACTTATCCTTAGATGACAATTGTATTGAAAATTTCTCCCAACTTTATGCACTTTCAAGCTTACCTAATGAAATTTTCGGGAATTTTTTACTTAAATTCTGGCTTATTTTTGAGTCAAATTTTGAAAAGTCCGAGATTTTGAGCTGTTTTTTATCTCACAAGTTTGTGAAATATCAGAAATTCTCTAAAATTTGAGTCAAAAGAGCTACTTAAAATTCAATTTTTCTCAATTTTAAAAGTAATAGATAGTCAAAACTTAAACTTTGTACAAGAATAAGATTGAATAAGATTGAATGTATAATGACCTGTTTTTCATGAATTTTTAATCAACATTTTCCTCATAAGAAGCATAAGGAGTTGTTAGGAGTGAGATTAATGTTTGTTGAATTTTTGTAGAAAAAGAGGTGGACTGAGAAGTTGAAGAGCATAATAATATTTAAAAGATCAAAATTAATGTTTCTTAGGTTCTCAGCACTGTCTTTCTATAACCATTTATGTAGATATTACAACAAGTCTACAGTTTAGAAGTTATAGTTTACATGCATGTAATCTCGTTAAGTACTTTACATATGGAAGAAATATTTGCTCACATGAGAAATTAAAAAAATGAGGATTTTTTTGAGCATTTGGTACTTCGAGGTGGGCGTTCTTCAGCCGAGCTCTTACTTTTCTGTACAAATCATATTTCACAATTGTAGAACAAAATCGCCCATAAAAATTTGAATTCTTTTTGAATTTCTCTGTCTTTTACATCTTATCGTTAGTTTACTCTGATTTCTGAGTAATCATTTCTATGAGAAAAAGGACTCTGAAATCATTTAGATTAGGATTTTTTTAAATTTGTAAGTAAACTTGTCATATAAAGGGTCATACCAGGTCAAAATTTACCTATACTTGCTAGTTTTTTCTATTTTAATGTTCATAAAAAGCCTGAAATTCAGATTCATAGGTATTTTCAAACTATTTTTTGTGTATTCTTGTATACATTTAAGATAGAATCCAAAAACTTGTAAAAAAAATTGAGTTAGTTAACTTCTTTTCTTTCTCTATTCTCTGCCTATCTATTAATCAGTAGCTTCATAAAATAACCCAATCTATAATTATCAACTGAAAAGTAAATCCCAGAAGAGATTTTTCAAAGATTTTTTCTTATTTTTCATTCTCAGAGTCTCAGAGATTTTGAGTCGCCGCCAAAGAATTAAACCTTATTGACCAAACCTTCGACTGGATCTAAAACGAATCCAAAATTTAAAGATCAAAAACCCTCCCTTAACTAGTGTAGACCAGGGAACCTTACCAGGATTGAACCAGAAAAAAAGTATTTATTTGACTAGATCTGGTAGATATACTGTATCTGTATCTGTAGTACTAGTATACTAGTAATATAACAAAGTTTGTAAAGAGGAGGTAAACTTAATTTACTTGGAGGTGGTTAAAAACAGAAAATAATAATAATATGGTGTGTAAAAATCAAGTCTACGATATTTATGGTATAAATTAAACCAAGATCTTGTGTCAAAAATGACCTGAACTTGACCATCAAAGTCAAAAGTATAATCGTAGATACAAATTCAAAATATTGATAATTTTATGATACTCGTACAAATGGTCTCATATCAGTATTTAGAACTAACTTATCATACCTATGTATGCAAAATTTATGAATCTTTTTACTTAAAATACCTTACATACCGAACTATCATCAAAATTACATGATATTGTTCGAAATATAAGGCTTTGTAAATGGAATTGAGTCAAAATTTAGTGTATTTTTTATCATTTGACATTTGAAACTTAGCAGTAGGTCCTACTAGTAATAGGGTTCAAGCTAATTGTAAGCCCCTTGAGCAAAAAAATGTGTAAAAATCAATTCTAAACAAATCAAAATTCGTAAATTTCAAAGTATTTTATTAGACCAGTAGTGATTACTGAGACCTACAAGTATATGCCTGGAATTACGCAATTTGATAATTTATAAATATTAAATTAACTCTTTTGAATACATGCTGAGACAACTAGAGTTCTTCCTATTATACAATACAACTGATTTACACACTAAAATGAATACAAATTCCAGGTCCAGGTCCAGGTCCATGTATTTGTACTACTTGTATGATTATCAAATGAGTTACATTAATTACAGAGATTATATAAAAATGATCATATCCTGCATACATGTAGATATTATGTAGATATTTGTGCTGACTAATCTTTTATGATTTTTATAAAATATGTACGTGTGTAATATAGATATTTTGAATGATCTTCGAATCTCATGAAATGTGTATAAAAAAAAAGACTTTTGAGTAATATCATGAGCTCCAATCGTGTACACACAAGAGTTCTTACATAGAAATATATTTTTTTTCTTTTTATACTATACGATCTTTATAATGAACTGTAGCTGAACTGTAGCTGAACCACACACAACCACGGTTTTTTACAAGAAAATTGACTTTTTTACTCGTATCTATGAAATCTGTACTTTTGCCAATATCATTTATCATTAGTTGGATATACAGGGTTGTTCAAATCAAAATGTTAAATTCCAAATCAATTTGAATTCCTTGCACCTGTTATAGAATGAATTTTGGTCAAAAATATTGAGAGTTTTTTTTTAAAAAAGATCAAAATTGATTAAATAATGGAAATTTTTTCTAACCTAATTTAATAACTCACCAGAATCTAAGTAGAGAGGGGGGGGGGGTATTTGCGTTTTTCTATGTAAATGTTAGTGTTTGCTTGCCCAAATTTTTTTTTAAAAACCGCCAATTTTAGGAAAGGCGAAACCAAAATTTCAAATTTCTAATTTCGATTTTTCCAAAAAATTTGGGGCAAAACGCTAACATTTACATGGAAAAACGGGAGTATAACCGAAATACCCCCTCTCTCTACTATCTAATTTATATTTCAATCTTATCAAATGTTAAAATGGCCAAAATTGACCTCTTTTGTCAACTGTAGGGGCCAATTTTTCGAAAAAAATTTCGAAAATTTTCAAATTACCAACAATTTTGATTGTAATTACAATTACACGATATACCCTACCTAGATTAGATAGGCATTTTAAAATTTTCTTGAAATTTGGAGTACCTAGTGCAAGACACATTTTTATTTACCCTGATAATTTTTGAACACCCTGTATAAGTTTAGGTTAAGATTAATCTCATCACATCATTACAATTTATACAAAGGAGAAAATGAAAAGTTGACAAAGTGAAACCACCAGAGAAGTCAAATTTTTACAAATTTACAAATTTGAGTTTGGAATCGAAAAAAAAGATAATGAATCTGACATTGTACAAAATCAAATTTTTTTTATAAACCCATAAAATAGGTATAGTATCTGTTGTACCATAGTATGAACCTTTTATTTTTTTCTAGGGATCATTAAGCTAACCAATAGTACCATAATACAGATAGTAATAGTTGTAGGTACTGACAATATTATTAGGATTTTGAAGGTTTAATATTACTTTTTTTGGTTTTTGTGATTTAATGAAACGAAATGAATTGAGTAACATTAGATATTGTGATGTAATAATGGAGGGCTTTATCTCATTGTCTTTTCCCAGAGATTTCAATTCAAACTCTGACATTTCATTTTCGAACAAATATTCCCGAAATATTCGGGATTTTGTAGGGTAATAATAATGAAAACCCCTCGGATTTCTATTCTTCTCACAAGATAATAGAATGCATATGATTCGAAACAAGTTATAATACAGAGAGCCACATATGAGATTGCCACAATACAATGATCAAAATAGATGCAATTTTACTCAAATAAGGACATACAATTCTACATGTAATCTGTATTTCCCCTTATTTTATCAAGTATCTACAAAAACCGAAATTTTTGATTAAAAGTACCCTACTAATACTAGTAAGAAAGTTAATCACACCATAAAAGTATCTACCTACCTAAATATAATTCTGGTATAAATTTCAAAAAACTCATGTTAACTAAAGACCTTATTCAAATCAAGCAGAACTTTAAATATTTGAAGATTTAAACAGTTTGAAGTTTGAAGCTAAAAACGATTTTTTAGACAAAAAAATCGATAATTTAGTTTAAAGTTTCGTCAGTCTCGTCTGTCCTAAAATATTTTTTGATGTGATTTTTGGCTATAATATTTAGCATTCTGTATTTACTCGTAGACCTGGAGGTCTGAAAGTCTATTACGATGATACTCATAAACACATGTCAAACTTTTTTTAAATTAGTAAAACCTCTGAGTTTTAGTATCTGATTAGAAAACCGAGAAACCTACTACAAATTACAAGGGATAAATTGAGATAAATTGAGATAAAGCCTTTTTGTCATTCTGATTCTATTTCTATAGGTAATTTGTCCTACTATCAGTATATTGAATTCAAATTCGATATACATACCAGCTAGTCCCTTTACCCCTTGATTTTATTTGATAAAAATTCCAAGAAATGGAAGTAGATAAAGAGAAACATTGTTTTCATAATTGCATAAGAACTTACTTAAGGCTTGGCTTAAGACCTTTGTATATTGCATGAGAACGTGCACTTTAAACTTTTTTATTTAATAGAACATGACTATAACCTAAATCTAACCTACAAGTTAAATGAGTAAGGTCATGGTTTTAATGACAGTGGTGATTTTTTGACTACTATTAAATTCTACAAAATTAAAAAAAAAACTATACTATACTATACTATAAGTATCAGTATTCTGTATAGAGAGTTCAAGGGGTATCTGAGCCTGTGATATCATACTATTAAGTAAATTAAAAGGTTGGAAAGGTCCAGGATCACAACTTTTCATTTTTTTATGAGAATTGAAAACAACTAGTTGAAGTTGGCGACTAGCCGGCGTGAAGCTGGCGTAATTTCATACTCTGCTTCAATACATACATAGGTACATGGTTAATAATAAAAATTTCAATTTTTTATACCTTTAAATTGTATAGGTATTGTTGAAATTGATGGTTTTGATCTCGGATGAACTGCTGTGCTGTGGTGGTGAGATATTAAAAATTTCAAGAGTTTCAAATTGGTAAAATTAAGTTAATATCAGTAAGCCTATTATCAATAAGTGGTCCTGAATAATAAGGGGCTCTCCAATTCTTCATTTTTGGGGTAAAATCTACCGAAAATGAAATTGCTCGCTCAAGGTTCCCCTTTTTTAAGGTTTTTTGTAGATAATTTGATGAATGGATTTTGGGTAGTAAATTTGAAAAGAGATTAGTGACTTCTCGATGGATGGGTTTTGGGAGAACTTGTAGGATATTTTGAGGATAAAAAAAGGATCAATCTTTCCGCTACTACCTAGAGAGATACATATACAAGCAATGGGGCAAAAAAGGCAGAAAAATCTTCAAATTTAGAATATATGTATAGTTTCTTTATAGCATCTTATGGACAGGGTTTTAAATGAAAGATCCGACATTATAAAGCTAAAAATAGAAAACTTGCACACCATGACCCAAATCTCTTAACTGGAATTTTTTCGAAATTTTCCGTCTTTTTATACAAATTGGCATTTTAAAAGAAAATCGATAAAGTTTTGACAAAATTTTGCTAATCTTGAACAGATTTGGAAATTTGTACCTATAAGTTCCTAATTGAATTTGAATGTATTCGTTTTGTTTTTGGGTCATTTATATCTCTTTACTTGTCGATATTATGGATATTTTGTGGTTTATCTACTTACTATAGTATAATTCCCCTATGGGAGTTTCAAAAGTAGTTTAAAAAGTTAGCTTATTCTATGTATGTAGATATTAAGGGTGGTAAAAGAAAAGATGTTAAACAAGATTGAGAGGAGAATATGGACCAAAAAAACTCAATTTTTTGGCATCGGGAAATACATAGTAAGTATCTATAGTATGTACTATACTATAGTATAATAAAATGAAGTTTGTGGTGATAAGTGTAAGTGAATGAAATGAAATTGAAGTGGAAATGCATTTGGTGAAATATCCGATGATGGGAAAGGAAATGGAAAAGTCGATTTCGAAAATTTTGGGCTCTCAAAAATAACATACATATATACATATGCACCTACAGATATGTAGTATGTAATGCGTGTTCTGAATACCCATTTTTGAATTTTTTGATAAATAAATCTTTTTTTAAAGTTTCTACAAGTTTCACCATCAACTTCCGTGAAATATTGAAATCTCGAAAGTCCTGAAAAGGTCCAAAAACTTTTTCAACTTTTTCTTTTCCGCAGCCCTCAGGCACATTGTACTTTGTACTTGCATTTGATTAGCATTTTATCGATTTTTAGAATTTGTAGATTTTTCAGTTTTTTACAAGGAAATCGTGTGAAATATTGAAATACTTGGTTCCAGAAAGTTCACATAGTTTTTTGTTTAAAATTATAGTAAAGTGGATGCAAATTGATTTTGAAAATTGAAATTTTGGGTAATTTTACTAGTACTCGAGTACTAGTATGGCTTTTGACAATTTCCATAATCCAAAAATCTGGATATTGTATGGTAGTAAGTGGTTAACCGATCTTTCCCACGCGTGATTCAAGTCTTGGATTTACCACCAACATAAAATAAATAATAATTTTTGTCTAAAACTATTTAACTTGTAATTTGTCTAATATTTATACAAGGTCTTTGAAAAAATGTCCTAAAAAATGAGAAAAGTAAAGCTGTAAAAGCTGTAAGCTCTTATAAGTAACTTTTCTTAAGGTTAAAAATGGCATTTTTTTGATGAAATAATGCATCAAATTGTGATAATTTTGATGATACGAGTAGATACAATCTTGACTTGAAATTTTGTTCAGATAAAAATCTAAAATTGATATTGGAACTAATGAGATTTTTGATAAATTTTCGGTCAAAAAGCCTAAAAATGGCTAAAAATTTGTTTAAAAATAAATCTTAATATTTTGACTAATCCTAAATGGAAAAATATCTACCTAGAAGGAAAATTTGCTCAAAAGCCACAAAAAACGGTGAAAAATCTCAAAGTTATTTTGTATTTATTTATATTTTGCTTATGATATGATACTTTTAAAAGACTCTTCGACTAGAATACTCGTATTATTTGGGTAAATATAGAAAAAATACTATGAATTTGGATTTGGATGTCTTTTTTACCCCTTTTTCTAAAGTATCGAAATGACAAGCTTGCAGGTGCTTTTGTTGATTAAAACGCAAAGGGCCGACAAAAAGAATGTATTTTTTAAACTTTTCGACTGTAATAATAAATACTTTCGATTATACCTAAGCTATAGTACACTTAGGATTAGTAGTAGTAGTATTGAGATTGAGGGTGAAGTTATTTCAGTATTTCAGTATTTTTATTTTTATGACATAACCACTTAAAGGGGACTTTTCCCAAACCAAACCAAACTAACCTAAGTAACACCGATACTTGTACATATTTCTGTATAATCTATATGAAGGGTATAACGTGTCGAAATTTCCAAATCATATCGGTTCCACCTCATCTCAGGTTAATAACCGTGGATTTACAAAACTATGAGGAAATGCAATGGGACTTTTCTATACAATTTGGTAGGGAGAAAAGTAAGTACCTTAATATATACTACTGGAATATAAAGAATTTGAACAAATTCACTTTCTGCATAGAAATATAAAAATCGAGTAAAATCCTGGATTTTGCTAGAAATACTACCTACTACTATAGGCAGTAGGTAAGACTTGGCTAAACTTGAAAACTCTTGGGCTTTTAAGTTTATTATGGAAAAAAGAGATTTTTATTTCCCCCATAGGCAATTGAATTTTTTGCAGGACTTTGCAGGACTTTGCAGGAATTTTTTGCAATTGAATTTTTGTAAAAATGAGGTAGGCTACCTAATTTTGATCAAAATTCAGAATATCATGAAATTCAAAAGTAAATTTTGTGAAGGTGATTAAAATGCCAATTTAGATACAAAAGTTGCAATTGGCATTTTTTATTCCAAAAGATGAAAGGACTTCACATATGCAGACATCCGCAATTTTGACACCTCTAATTTGACCAAACTGAAATTTTTTTTCTCAAAATTTGACCCAAAAATTGACATTCTGTCATTTGATTGAGCATCTGGAAACGTAGATTTAAACCATGAATGAGGATATTTTATAAAATCTTTTATTTTATTTTGGCAGTTTGTTAAAGAGCTCTTTGAGAAAAAAATCTGTTGGATTTGAAAGGACCACCGGGTTTGAAGCATTTGCAAACACTCCATGAAATTGACTTTTTTTTACTAAAGTTTTTAAGGATCTGAAACCTTTGAAAATATGCTCTGATTCTATAAAAAACTCTAATAGTGATGTATATAGTAGTGTAATAATACTAGAAAATAGTATAAATAATCATCACTTAACTCACTTGAGTATCGAGTTATTTCACCCTTCAATTTTGCTAATTTCTATTTGAGAGCTTTTTAAAAAAATTCCAAATCTTTGAAGGATTTCATATTTTTCATAAGTTTGTAGTAGAAAAATGATGTGAAACATTTGGCTTTGGGGCTTTTAAGAAATTTCAAAATTCAAGTATTTCTTTAAAGGTACCCTACTACTACTTATGCATTCATACCCAAAATTTTACGATCCTTATTCCTTAATCTTTCTTTTATTTTTTGCCTTTTTTCATTTCCCCTTCGTTCTACACTATGTCCTATCTACATATACTGAGGTATATTTATTATGAAAGTAAATAGGATTTTGCACAAAATACACAAGTAGCTGTAGGTCTTATGGTTTCGAAAATTTATTCAGATTTGGTCGGAATGAAACCTTTTGAGAATAGAAATTTTATGAAAAAAATGTCATATTTCAGACTCTGTTCTGGGAACAAGAAATATAAGCATCTAAATAATTCGAGCAAAAAAAGCCATAATGCCCGCCATTTGTGCTGTTTGTGACTAATTTTGCCCAAAATTTGACCAAAAGATCCCAATTTTGACCGCCCTGGATCTAAAAATTGACTAATTTTGTGTAAAAGACTTTTTTTTTAAATAAAAAGTAGGTCAAAAAGTTAAAACTTTTGAAGTAATCTGTAAGAAACTTCAGTAAGATAGGACATTTTTTTGATTTTAAGCCATAAAAGTCTCTACTAAATTGAGCTTTTTGATGGTTATACATAGTATTTTATAAATATCTTTATGGGTAATAAAAGCTTAAAATTATTACCTACCTGCTCGAAAAATTTTTTTCGGAAATTAATGGTCAGGGATAAGGAAATGGTCAATATTTCTATTTAGGTGAACAAAAGGGGAAGTTTAAAGTTTAAAAGATGCTACCCTACAATTATATTTCTGTATTATACTACTAATATTTAGATTGAAAGGGTCCAGTGATTATGAATTTGCATTTTAGGATCAAATCCTGGGAAATTCAGGATTTCAAGACCCTAAATATACAAATAGGTAGTCTTTATAATAATAATAAAATATTTATTTGAATATATCAAGTGAAGCAAAAGGTAGCAGATCTGATTCTACAGAGAAATCTTTGAAATCTTTGTATTTGTACGGTCATGCCCTTCGATTCTCAATTTATCGTACACAATTCTACAATTCTTGGGAAAAATAAATAAATTTTTGATTCTCCTCACATAATAATATTAGTATCAAGATATATTTCAAAATTCAAAAGTATTGTACCTACATATCTAAAGGTATTCAAAAAAAATAGATTTTTTCATAACTTCTATATGGATATGATATGACCCGAAAATCGAAAATACGATCCTTGGTCAATAATACTAGGTACTAAGGATAATACTAGGCATACGAGTATATGACCATATCTTGAAGTTTATTGAATTCATTATGGGGAAGGGTAGAAAAAAAATTTACACAAAATTCAATTTAAGCAACAACCATAAGAATATTAATATCCTTTTTATACTTACTTTGTACTAGGTACCATATTATATACTAGGTAGGGTGAGATATTTATAGAAATTTTTCATCAAAATTCATAGATTTTCAAATCTTTACCCTTATCCGATCTGACCAATGTCCCTTTTTACTAGTAGGTACTAGTAGTTTGGGATTTTCGATGTATTTTTCTATATCTAATTCAAATTCAAATTCACAAACTCAATATTTATTGTCCAGATAGCTACAGATACTAGTAGAATAAAGCTTCTCATTTGATTGATCTGTTTTTACAAAAATCTGACCTTTTCCTTTCGTATTATGCTATAGCAAAAAATTCAAATTTTTGAGAGAATCTTTATGTGGAACTCAAACTAAAACCTAAACCTACAATTAACTAGAGAAATTTACAGGACAGATAGTATAAGAATAGATATAACTGAAATCAGTTGACTATTACAGATTATATTACTGGATTATAATTTAGTAAACAGACCTGACATTAATGCTGATTTAAAATTTTGAGTTCGTAAGTTGTTCAAATTTTAAAATTTAGGTAGGGTACTTGGAAATCCAAATTAGATATTAAAATTCGATAGGCATTAGTAGCTTGTACGAGTAACTTGATATGATTTGATAGTCAAAAAAACTAGATCATATATATGGATAATTAGTAGTACCTACTCTAGAGATAAAAGTATTGGATGTATCTAAAAAATTTGTCATCAGTCATAGCCTTGTCTTGCTTTGAACTCAAATTTTATAAAAAATCAGGTTTTCAAGATCTTTCTTCTCAAAAACTACCGATTGCTTGTTCATTATCTGATTTAACACTTTTATTTCATATCGAAATCTCATTATTCAAGTACAATGTGAAACCTCAAAGTCAAAGTGGCCGACATACAGATAAAAGGGTACAAATGTAAAAATAAGTCTTTAATGAAAGGTCTTTTTTAACTACCTAGATATATATGAAATCTTTTATCTTGTAAATATCAAAAAGTATTGAGGGCATTATTATAAATTAAATAGACCCCTAACCCATTAGAACTACTGTGAATTGTAATGATAGAGAATCTATTAGTACTACGAGAACTAGAAATTTTTTGAGTCTGTCAAAATTAACCATATCGAACTTTTGAAGATTTCAAGAAATGGATCTGACAAGTAAAGTGATCCATAGTACAAAAATTTAAAAATTTTTTGTAAAAATTCATTTTAGCTTCCATTTTACAGTATAAGGAAAGGAATAAAGATGTCAATTATTTCAAAAAATTTACTCTTTGACCAAAATCCGATAATTCAAGTTAAAAAAGTGTCTCAAAACTCAAGACCTGAAAATAAGGATCAAATAAGGTTCGAAAACTATAAAATTTTCAAAAATTTGATGATTCTAATTCTAAAATTTTGCAAAATTCTATCTATTTTGACTGAATTGTACCTTTACTTGTGTTGAAAATACTAAAAGGGTATCATAAACAGAAATATCTATACAAGATCCCATCAAATCTACGAAACTTTTAGAGATCTTTACATTTCTTCGAAATCATAATAATATCGGTAGGTAATGATATTTCTTTCATTGCATTTCATCTTTGTAAATGTAGGGAGCTAAAGGCTTTCTTAATGCCTTTTAACTCGAAAAATTTTCAAAATTCTCAATCTGACTCGGTGGGAACCCATGATATTTTTTTTTCTTATTTTTTGAAAAGTACCCTTAAGATTAGACAAACCTCCTAGAGAGATTGACTCAATTTCTTCTGATAGAACTCCATAAATAACTTATCTTGTTCACCCTTCATAATTCACTACTATACTGTAGTACTCTACCCTACTATATTATTAAATCCAAGATTCTTTTTACCCCTATTTAAGCTAGAGTTAAGTTGACTGAAAAACTAAAAATCTCTTTCTAGGTTTGATAAAGTCAACTTGAATTAAATTTCTTAAAATTTGCTTTCAATTCCTTAAAAGTTGTTACATGTTTGGGTAAATTTCCTATTTTCCAATTTTTCAATTTCTAACTTTTTAAACAAAATGAACGAAAAACTTGATTAAAAAGATAATTTTTTTGGAAATTTTGATAGGTTTAACATTACAATCTCTCTCAATAAGACCAGTAATACTAATTGTAATAAATTCAAAAAGTGATGAATGAACCAGAGGAAATTTATCCCATCTTGTTGACGTTATAAAGAAATGTGACTGTACAAAAAACCCATTTGTGATGTTTTTGCAATGACACTTTAATTTGCAAAAGGTTTGACTCATAAATTTCTCTTCTGTTCTCCGTAGTAGTTGTAGAAAAGATAAGAATTCACAAGTCTTTTGTACAAAAAACTTGTGATTAAATGCACCTTACATACATGTATGAACAAACTACCTAAATACCTGTATGCTTGTGTATATACAACTACTATGTAATGTGTAGTAGTAAAATATTTATGATAAATTCATACAGAGAGCTTATGACCATTTTTCCATCAATCTTGTCTTAAAAAGATCCAAAAGTTTTGTTGTTATGCTCATCTGCCACTTTGCCCATTTGTACTAGTAGTAGAAGTACCTACTATGGGCTTTTAAAAGACAGCTTAGGCAAAAAAAAATCCATTTCTTTTTTACATTTTGTTACGAGGTAAATTAATGAGTTGGGTATCTAATTCGTATGCATAACCTTAGGGCCTTTTTTGTACCCCCTAAGGGGGCCGAATAGCCAGGATTTGACCTAACAGTGAAACCAGTGGGACTTACACCACATTACATAAATGCACTTACTACTTCTACTAGTACTACTACTAGTACTACTACTAGTACAACCAGTACTGTCATAAGTTCATAAGTATGTAAGATAATTCATATAACAGCAGGACTTATACTCAACCTATGGATTCTTATGTAACAATAACAATAAGCAAAACAAGCAAAATTTCTTATATTTCTTTTAAAAAATAATTCTAAGTTGGTACTTACATAGGCATTTTGTATTCAAAAATTTGATTTTATTTCAAAAAAATCTAACTTTATAATAAATAGTGTAGAACCCAATTTATTAGCCTAACATAATCTAGCCTGGCATTTTTTAAACATATTTTGAGATAATTGATTTTGGCTTTTATAGATTTTGACAATGACTTGATTCAGTTTCAACAGAGGAATTATCTTAATTGAAATTTTGAATCAATTTTTGAATATGTAAACCTTTTTTGGCAATACAATTTGAAATTATCAAATTTTTGAGAACTTTTGAGAATTTAAGAGAACTACATAGACTCTACATAGACTTAAGGATACTTATATCTCCAAATTTTTACCTAGATTCGTTTTATATGGATTTCTTATAGGATTTTTGAAGCCGATGTTGTAAAATACAACTTTTTTGATGAGAATTTCTAGATTTTTTGGAAAATTTTAATAAAATAAGTGCTAATGTATACCTTTACTTGTCATTTTTCTATTACCTCTGTAGTCCAGCTCTAACCCCCTCCTTAAATAAGTACTCATATAAGAAGAGAAATTTAAGTTTCAAATTTTTCAAATCTAGAATAGAAGTAGAAGCCTTTATACGCCTTCATATTATATTGTATGACCACCACCTAATTTTAACCTTTTTTTATTTTTTATATCCTCAACTATTTTTTTTTCTTTGAGAATAATCATTAATCTCCCAGAAGTTTTGAAGTTTTAGATGAAGTTTTTGAAAGACTCGGAAAGTAAAAATCTGAGAGAAAAAGAAATTCCCGAGACCGAGACTCCAATTCGAATTTCCCATTTGAAAGATAGATTAACGTGTAAAAATGTCCTACTACTGAAGTTTGATAAATCACTACCTACTTTTCATGATCCTTACTTGTTTTTTTTACACATAATAGTTAGTCTCTTACTAGTATACTCTGTAGTACAACCCTTATACTTTATGAAATGGTCATTGAAATAAGCTTCTTTCAAGAAATTGAAAATTTTATTATCTTATTAGCAGGGGATTGTAAATTTCAACATTTACAAATTTTTTACCTTATTAAGCAAGCATAACTTGAATTTTAAACACAAAATCCAAGATTTTACAAAAAATATCAGAAAAGGTGCAATTTTTTCTATCAAAATTCACAGTTTTAGACCTAAAAGACTTTTAAAATTGGACTATCTATAGTTAATTTAAGTATACCTAGAGGTTTGAATTTTCGATTACCTAACATACCCTACTATTCTACCTAAAAATGTTTAAAGGTGTTATATATAGGTTCCTATTTAATTTTTTACCATCTTTAACAAATTAAAACTTATATTTTTTTGAACTCGATTGATTTAGGTAACTTATGTACGACATATTCTAGTATTAAAAGTTTTCAAAATTGGTTTTTTAAAATTTAAGATACGTACTTCTACTCTCAACTCAACTACGAGTAATAGTAAGGGAAAATGATCATCGGTATTTCTAACGATTAGCTCAAAAATTAATTTGAGATTTTATCTTGATAAAATATTCATTATAAGTACCTAATTTACCATTTAATATTTATATTAAGTATTATTATAATTTGCATATTTCATTTATCTAACTATAAAAGTATAATTTATGCCTATAAATACTCATACTTGTATTGTACTTATAGCTAAGGATAAGTAAAAGTACTTGTATACACTAGTATAAGAATCACATTTCATTTTCAGGTTCAAGGGGCTCATAACAAATTACCAAGTTTAATAGTTATAAAAAATAAAGTAAATATTTTTTATATATCTACTCGTATCTATCATATGCATGGTAAATGGTCGTAAAGTGAATTATGAATTGTTATTTAGTGATTCAATAAAATTATCGTAAATGGGACTCCAACCTCGCTCAAAAGCACTTCTTTACTTTTATAACTATTTGTATATGAACAATACAATACATATCTATGTGTGTATTGCTATCCTAGCTATAAGTTTAGACAAAGAATTTAAAATTTAAAGATCATAGGATTCATAAGTATGTACTGTGCTGTTTTCACCCATTAATTTTGTCGATCTCTTTGAAACATTTTGAAACCTTGTTGGAGACCTGTTCACCAAAAACTGACAAATGGCCCAAGAAACACTTGCCTAGTAAAAATGTAAAGAACATTTGCTTGGCTGGATCTTTTTTTTTGTCTTAAATGATATTTCCTCGACTAAAAAAGTAATACTACAAATTACTAAGTAAAGGTTATGACTTATCTTTTACGAAAAAGTCATAAGTAATTGAAAGATACATTTAAATCAACTTTCAGTTTAAATAATTTACTTGAAAAATTACCATTTCTGTGCAGTGAAAACTATACTAATTAAGTATCTACAATAATTAGAGTTTTACATTTAAAAAGTAAAAAAATCGATAAAAGCAAAGGTAAAACTAACTACAGATCATCTATTAAAGAAAATATCGAAAAATTTGCTTGAATAATTAGAACATGACTTTTCTAATCTCGAATATCTTCAAAAATTGTATTTTATTCTTTCATCATATTTCTGTTTTTATTTTTATCGGAAAAAATTACATTTTGCTGGTATTATATAACTTGAAACCTCTTAACATTTAGATATTTAAGCTCAAACATCAATTAAACTTTAAGCCTTACCTCGCCTTAAATCTTTAGGCCAAAATATTTGGCCAAATGTCAAGTCTTAAGTCAAATGAAGCAAGTGTTTAATTTTAATTTTTTGACATTTTTTGCAAAAAAATTTGGATCATGTCCATAGTCAATTAATCTGTTTCATTTACATTTTTCTAAATTATTCGACCGAAAAAGCAACTAGAACTCTTCTATATACTGTGTTCTATACTTATACTAGTACTTTGGTGTCTGTGTGTTCAGATTTAGATTCCTGATAAGATTATAAAAACACGGAAAAGAGACATTTTACCACAACCTTTTAAAAATCACGTCTCAATTCTCAATCTGTTGTTTTCTTATCTTAAGTTTCCTTGTAACTGAATCCTTTTCTAATCTTGTTTTTTTATTCCCACTTTTTTTTACTAGAAAAAAAGGCACCTAGCTCTGATTTGATTTGTATTCAATTCACTTACACAGAAGTTATAGTAAGTACAGTAGTATTAGTAAGAGAAATAAGAGAAATTGGCAAATTTCACTCAGCAAGCCTTCAACTGTATGAATCAATAAATTTCTGTTTCTAAAAGGTCCAAGACAGATGTTCTAATAACTTAGACCGAGTTGATTTACAGCTCAAGCCAAATTTATGATCAAAATCCCAGTCTTTTTTCTACACTTTTTTTCTCTAGAATAAATAATACATTTTCTATGTTAAGACAAAAAACAACTTTTTAAATCAAATTTTGAGCAATTTTTCGATTGAAGTTATTCAAATGGCTTGTTTCCACAAATGCTTATACTGCATCAGTAATCAAAATTCTATCAATTTAGATCAAAAATCTTATACCAAAGTCAGAGTCATGATTTTGCCAGTTTTTTTCCAGAATTTGATCCAAAGTTCAAAATTTTCAAACGTAATAGGTAGGGTACTTATGTATCAGTAGATGTACAATTTTGGCAAAAATTATTCTGATACCAAATGGAATTTGAATGGTTCCAATTTTGAATTTTTATCTTGATAGATTTGTTGGTTTGTACAATCATTTTTTAAAAATTTCAGTAGGTACCCTAATTGCTGAACCTGTGATATTTTAAATAGGTAAATAATATGCCCTAAATTCAGATTAGTGTAAGTGTAAACCATGTGTTTTCTTAGTAAATTACTTTTTAAAAAGAAATCAGTTCCAGCTCTCATTTGGTATTCTCTTTTTTCTAAAAGTTTTTTTCGAAAAAGTAAAAAACTTTGAAAAGACAAGTTTAAAAGAGGAAACAATTAGGAGATTAGAAGGGTAAAAGAGCTCGTTAGAATCCAACTCTTGTAAGACAGATTACATCTGTTTTTGATGAGCATAATATACCTACAAGTATAAGCCATAAAATATCCTAACACTACACAAACTCACTTTTAAATACATATACCTTATACAGATACAATGTCTATTTAGCCCTCAGATCTAATCTGTTACTTTAAATAAAAGTTAATACAAACTACAAGTTATACTACAGCATACACACCCCCTTACAGAATACACCACTATTTTTTGAATATCCCAAAAATTTTACATTTTTCACTCAAAATCTCACACTTTGTCAAAAAAAAACCGAGCTAATGAGCTTGTACTTTTTATATTGATGTACTGGTATATATAGGTTTGTACTAATAAAATGTTTTTTAAACTTGGTTTCAGGCTATAAAACAATATTTTAAACCCTTAATGCACCCCTTAATGAGTTAATCATAATCATTATTATCATAGGAAGCAAGGAAAAGTTCAGAATTTGTCAGAATTATTTCAAAAATCAAAAATTTTAGATTTTTACTACGAGTAGCTACTAGATGTAAATAAACTAAAATTTCTAAAAATTCAAAATTTAAAACCTGTAAAATCTCATTTGGTATCAAAGTAACTCAAAGTAGTATCAAAATTATTTTAAAAATATTTTGATTTGTATTGATTTCCATATCTAATAGTAAGAGTCCTTAAGACGGCTCAGACGAACCTTTTATTAGCAAAGTATCTTACGGGTTAATGAATGGAATGACAAAGTAGCAGCCTGTGTCATTTAACTTAGCAATTAAGTAACCAACAATATTAATTAACACATGGTTTTAATGATTATGAACTGGAATTGGAATACGATCCCAATTTTAAATCTAAAAAATTGCAAAGGTCAATTAGAAAAGGTCAAATTTTGAATCCTTAAACTGACGATCAAAAAAAATTTGTTAAAATTTTAATTAGGATCATATAGTGTAATTTAGTCCAATTCATCACCTTTAAAACTATGGATTAATTAAAATTGATGGTTACTCAATTGCTGAGTTAAACGACGCAGGCTGAAACATTAATTTGACCATATTTTGTAGATTTTAACATTGCCTAGGTGGAGCTAAGCTAATTTAAGAGACATCTATAGTCTCGAATTCTCAACGGCCAATATCAGATTTACCCCCTTAAATGTGAAAATCCATTTAAAAATTAACCTAAATTGACCCAAGTTTTAAATGTTAAAATGATCTTTTATAGCAGAAAAAAACTTTTTTTTCATTTATGTGAAATGTGAAATGTTACTCGTTTTATCAAGTGTAGTGTAACTGCACTTTCCAAATTATAACTTTGTAGGCTCTTTTCAAGTTATTTTAGGTAGCCTAGTCCATTAAGGATAAGTAAATTATTTCCCTTGAGGAATTGACGAAATTTTTTTTGAGAATTTTTTTTCTTTAGATTTCACAAGTGTTAAAGAGATGAGTTTGAAATTTAAGGGTAGATAGAAAGGGGCGGGTTGAGACTCATTAATAAATGGAATAGATACTTGTATCAGTATCAGTATTCAGTAGGTTTACCTTAAAGTATCAGTAGTATTATACATACGTATAGTATCTATCAGTAGTACTAGTATTTGTAGAAGTGTAAAAATGAGTTTTTGGTGGAGATCAGTTTCTAGAAAGGATAAGTAATGAAGTCAATTCGTAAATGTCGGATAAAAACATTCCGGAAAGTTTCTCAGCTATTTAGAACTTTCAAGAACTCAAAATACTACTTTTAGAATTTTAGAATTATTAGACACAAGACTAATATCTATCTCTTAGCATAATCCTTTTACCCATTCTATAAACTTTTGAAAAATAGTATCAACTGTACTGTACATAGCATTTTTCAATTTTTTTGAAAAAATCCCACTATCCTAATGTCCATATAGTCTCAAAAATCTTCAAAATTTTGTTCTCCATGTCAAATTTAGCCTTAAAAAGTCACATTATAATTATTATAAAGGACTTGCCTTAGGTATAAGGCTCAATACATGTTGTCTATAATCAGAGCTTGAGAATTTTTACTTCTTTATAATATTGGTACTCGTAAAAAGTAATTACCTTAAGAAATTTGTCTATATTAATTTACATACCTAGATCTTATAGTGTTTTATCCAAAATTTTCCAAAAAAATTAACACCAACGTAACATTCAAGAACATTGATCCAAATATAATTATAATCAGGTTAATTTGGCAAATTTAATTTTTAGATCAAAAATGCTTGTGCTCTTATTAATCATGAATAAATTTTATCCAAAAATTTCGAGCCTTTCACAGTTAATTGCTAATTCGAGCCTTTCACAGTTACATAATTGCTATTTCGATAGATACGAGCAAAGGACCGAAATGGTCAATAGTATTATATATTGAACCTGAAATGATAATACATATTTATAAAAATCAAAACTTTTGAAATTAAATTGACAGTTTAATTGTCAATGTCATACCTAGGTATATACTTCTTATTTCATAAATGTATCCGAATTTAAAGGCAGTATATACTCGTATACAGGAATACAAGTATATTTTGATATTATTCTAATTCTCTGAATTTGCATTTGCATTCACTTGACAAAAGAAAAATGCTTCTTGAATTCCATTCTACTATTAGACAACTGCTTAAATACTATACCAGTATCAGTGCTAGATTAAACTACGAGTGTAGGTATAAATAAGGTATAGCTTTGAAAATGTTATTTTTCTAGATCCTTTGAACTTAACTTTGAAATTATGATATTTTTTATTGTGATTGAAGGGACTATAGCAGTATAAAGGGAACCGCTCTTTTTTGTACTTAACTTTTCGGCTGATGACCAAACTCCAGAGAGAGAGAGATCATACATAATGATTAGAATCGTAAATGTTGAGCAAACGATCCTTAAAAGATACTTCTTACAACCATTTAAAAAGCTCTTATTACTCTTCTAATTTCTGTAACTATTTAATAACTTTAATCCGAAATTTATTATAAATAGGTAAATTTTGCAAATTTTTTTAGTATACTTAAAGTTGCAGTAGAAGTAAATTCTAATTTCTAGCAAATTTTGATCAAATTTAGCTCAAATTTGCTCAAAATTTGAGCAAATTTAGACCAAATTTGCTCAAATTTGACTAAATTTTGAGGCATTTTAATAAGAATTTTCAATGCAAATTTTCAGAATGCAAATTTTTTTAGTAGGTATACTTTAAAGTTGCAGTAGAAGCAAATCTACATTCTAGTAAATTTTGATCTAAAAAGTGGACTTTTAGTTGGAAATATCGTTGATATTTCCTACTATTCTTTCCTATTACTTTCCTATTTTTACAAAATATTCTATAGGATCTTATCCTATATCGAAGCGAGCTAATTTATCAAAAAAAAGTACAATAAGCCCATGTAACAATTACTTTTATTCAACATTTAATTAATTGATGTTCTCTGGCTCTTGTATTATACCTTTAGTAAACTTTAATCCTTACAAATTCAAGGTCAATTGCAATCATACAATCACAAAAAATTTTACAAGAAAACTTTACCCTCTCCTCTACAGTAAGTATCTCAATCTTCCATAGAACTAGAATCATTTTTTTCAAAAAGATATGATTATTTTATTATGATGATGAGCTCTAATCAAACCTCAAATTATATAATAAAAGTTTAAAAGTAAAAGTATCTACTACTCGTATCAGTACTAGTCGAACATCCGGCAGACATTTATATCAAACCTATTACAAATACATAACCTCTTTATAAGGTTATGTGCAAACAGGTGATTATTTTAAAAGGCATTTTTTTCAATTCAACCCTTTTCTACTCGTACAACTAAATACAGATATAATTGTAATCATATACTTTTATATATGATTTAGGGCAATCAAATGGAAATCGAAAAAAATCAAAATTTTTTTGGAGTTTTGGATCTGGCTCCGATGATATTTAACCCTGTTTATATACCATAATATTTTAAGTGGTTTATGATAATATGCTTATGATATCGGTTTACAAATTTTATGATTGATATTATTAGACCCAATCTCCCCTTTTATACACATGTATGTATTAGGATATCAGTATATAGATAGGGTGCTTTAGATTTAGATGTAGATCTCCAAGAAGTCAGTTTTTTTATCCCATTTGAAATTAGAGTTTAAATTTTTTTATATCAGAATATTTATTGAGCCTTTTTATTAGGGAAAATTTCTGTTCTCACCCTTTTGATTGAGGCAAAAAATCCTTTAGATTACATCAATTTAACCCTATAACATACCGTATTTGTAGAGTACTTACCTCTACTATGATTCTTCAACATTTTTTTATTATTTTATTGTACAAGTAAGACAATAAAGTATTTAATCAGTAGCACAAAAACGTAGATTTTTAACTAATTGCTAAAGAAATACAAGTAGTTGATCCTATCAGTGTAAATACAGGCATATTAGAGTATCTACCTCATGTCAAATTTGAATTTTGGTCAAAATTTTGATAATTTTATTGCTTTGAAGTCCGAAGTTAGGGCTAGACTAGACTAGACACAAGATTCATTTTTACTACTAGTTATGCTACTACTAGAATACTAGTAACTGTCAATCGTCTTAAGATATTTGAAATTTTAAAATTTAGATTCTGAATTTTATGTGAAATTGTATTCTGTAGCTTTAATATTTTTTACTATTTATTTATCTATGAAATCTTTTTAAGGCTAGAAAATATTTTTCTAACTTAAGTACCTACTTACAAATACTATCAGTAGTACCATATATGATGGTATTTGTGAAATTTGATTCTTTATAAGGGGGTAATTATACAGGAAATCGAGTCTTGTGCCTAAAAAAATCCAACACTTGTCCTGTAGCCTCAAATACTAGAGATTTTAACCCTCACCATCAGTTCAGTTCAGTATCCTACTACATAGTAGGATACTAATACTTGTGTAAAAGGGTTTGTTTAGCTCTGGTAATGGGCTCAAGTTTAAAAAAATGTAAAAAAAAAAGCCAAAGATGAGCTCATTATGTGGCACATTTCATTGACATCTAAATTTCTAAATCCAATAGGCATTTTTAGGAGACTGACAACAAAAGCCTTTTTACTTAAAAAGTAAAAAGGGTGAAGTTTTGCAGCTGGAAGAGCCCTTAAAGTTTTAAAAATATAAAATTTTCTAAGGGGAAAAGCTCGCTTTGGAATTTAAAAGGTCAAAGGTCATTCCTCATAAGATCTGGCACAAGATTTTTAGGGGGGACTTGTAGCTTTAAAAAAATTTAACTCGCTTGTATTGTCCATGTCAAATATCCCTACTTATTTCTGGTATAATACCAGTAAGAAGACATACCAGTTTTACTTCAAACTCAGAAATTTTTTAAATTTACATGCAAAATTTCATCTAGGTTCAGGGTAAGGTAAGTACATTCTTAAAATGTAAGAACAGAATTTAGGATATCCGATTTTCAAATAAAATTTTGAAAATAAATTTCGATTCGGATTGAAGCCGATTTAAATTGAAATATTTTTAAAATGCTTTCAAAAATATTCTAATAGATATTTATTTGGTCCTTATTTTCAAAATTGGAAAAACTTTTTTTTATGGCCCTTATGGAAAAACATTCAAGTTCCTTGATCACTTTTTATTACTAGGATCTACATCCCGGTCCAATATAAATATACATATATAAGAATATAAGTATCAGTCATAGTCATCATTTATTAGTTACTTAACTCTCATTTTAAAATTTTTAAAATTTGATTAACATTAAAAGGTTCACAGTTCACAAGGTAGGTAACTCGAAAATTTTGTCGAAATGGCAAAACTAGACTCTGTAATTGTAAGGGTCCTTCGTGCGAAGTTTAGTCAAATAATCAGTCAAATATTTTTCGATAAATCTTATGGACAGACGAACGGACGGATATAGTGCAAGTAAAATTGAATAGTAAACAGACGGACAAAGTGAGCAAAGTTGATTAGTAGGTGATTGCCTGCTTCGCTCGCCTAATAGGCAAATTTTAAGGCTATAAAACTGGTGAAATTTTTCGATTTTTGATGAGAAGAATTCAGAAAAATTTCGAAACTATTGATTAAGAATTTTGAAAAAGTTGTAGTATGGATTCAAATGATTATGTATCTCTCTTTACTATAGCTTTACTTGTCAGTGAAGAATCCTTTTACCAAAATGTCAATTTTCTTTGATTTTTACAACAAAAAGATACCTATATGTATATGTACCATAATATATCCCTTTGATTCTGAATTCTGAATAATAGTTCTCCAAATAAGAAATATGGGAAATTTTAAGAAACTTCCTGTCACTTTTTTCCAGGAAGTTTTTTAAGTCAAAATCAAATTCCCATTTCTTGTCAAAAAATAAACTTTTTTTTCTATCTTTTACTACTATTCTTGCTCAACAAAAAGTTCCTAAAATTCATACAATACTACGAGTAGTACCCAAAAAAGGGTTAAAGTTTGAAATAAGTTTAAGTAAGATCATAACTTTTTTTCTTTAGCAAAATAATAATAAGAATAATTTTGTATATTTGACAACTTTACTTGAGCAAAAGTATCAGTACTCGTATGGAAAAGGGTATAAAAGTTTTCTTGTGGTTTGAAGAGGTCAAAGGTTTCAAAGAACGGACTTTTCGCTAGTCTAGAAAAAAAAATAACCGCAAATTACAGAATATACTTGAACCAAGATTCTTCACACATTTATAATAAGTATAAGTGAAAAAAAGTACTTAAAAAATTACAATTATTAGCAAACCAAATCCTACATTATAAAGGCTGAGGAATCGTTAAAACTTCAAACTGGGATTTTTTCTATATTTTGTAGATATCTGCGAAAATTCGCACATACATTTACATTTAAATTTTTTGCAAAAACTCGAATTTACAGACACTAGAAACCAATTATAATATTTACTATTTACTTTTATACACAAGCTTCTCCTTACTTGTCTTTTGTGACTTGTATGAATATAAAATTTTCAAAAATTTACGACTCTTGAGAACTTGCATTATGCATTTTATTAAATTAGCTAACAACTATCTGTATCTGTATATACATGAGTATCTGTGCAAATTTAATTTACAATTTTAAACTTTGTAGCTCAACTTTTTTTGCACAAAGAGAAGCTCTGGTTCGACCAATACATAGATATGTAGATACAGAATAGTAAAAAAGTTTATGGGTAATAAACATATTAGTATATGGAAAAAGTAATTTGGAAAAATGATCATTTTTATATGGGTAGTAGGCATGCCAAACTTTTATTATTCGTAAATCATCTTTGGTAAATTACATAGATACTTCTGCTAGTATTTAAGAACTCGAATCTAGTATGAATTTTTTTGGTCATAATTTTTAAAACTTATTTATGAATCTTAAAACTTTTAAGTGCCCTTAAATGGCTGGATATTTGAGGTCATGGCACGACACGACCGGTGCCAAAATATAAATTTTCAGATTCTATTAGTATCTACATCTCTATTTATGCTTATTTATTTGGTCTTATCCTTAGTCTTGAATTACAAATTGCAAATGATACGAAGATTACTGTTTGTGACTAATAATTTCCTTGTTTTGCGAAATTTAAAAAGGATCTTGATCTAAAAATAGGAGTTTTAGAATAAGATTTAATTACAAGAACTTACGATCGGTTTTTAAAGCAAGAAATAGAAGTAATTATCGTACTATTTTAGACTCAAAATGTTCTAGATAGAAGAAAAAGCCTATAATTTTTGACTATGATTTTGTATCGGCAAAAGAGCAAAGGGTTTGACCTCCGCCTTCGCTTCTGCTCTTTCGAGAGCCAAATCCTAATGGATTTTAGCTCATATCTGTTCTGTATGTATGTAAAAGTATAAGAAAGATAGTCTTCTAATATTATTATTATACTTTCGTGATCTTTGCCCTTTTACGCATCTGCAAAATCATCTATTGGAAGAAGCCAAAATTCACCACAAAAACCAAAATACCAGCTAATGCACTAAAACCTAAGCTATACTTGCAAGTAAACCACAAAGCAAGTCTTAAAAATCTAATTTACCACTCTATTTTGCATTAGAAAACACAAAAATTTGTAAAAATTCCAAAAATTTTCAAATCTATATAACTTTGTCATATTACAGAATATTCGAGACTTTGATAGAGATACCTACTTGTAAACACGAGATTTTAAAATTTCAAAATCTTGTAGGTACTTTGGTATACTTTGCTCGTATCTTTGTATTTGTTTAGTTTCGTAATTGCTAATTACTACAGACTAATCGTAAGACTACACTATAGAGTCTCAAAGTCAAAGTCAATGTACCCCTACCTTTGAAGATTTTGAAGATTTTTTAAGTCAATTAAGCTTCTCAGAATTGCTTAACCTTTTACAAAAAATCGTTAGAAATTAAAACAAAAGTGTGCTGCTCACAATTCTTAGAAATTAAAAGTACCTATATTTTTTAGTAGCAAAAAAAAGCGGTTTTTCGAGAATCAGAATCGCTTCATATGACCCTTTAAACTTTAAAAAAAGGCTTCGAAAACATCTTAGCTCTCTTAAGATGATTCGTGAGAAGAATTTAAATATTTTACTGAATATATATTAGTATCTACAAGATTACCTACTGTAGTATTTGGTAATCGCGGCAGATGTAAATAGAAGGCGTAGAAATGCACATAAATAAATGAATAATACCATTACATGGTATATACTGCTATGTAGTAATTTATACTTTGCCTTTTTAAGAGCAATGAACGTGAATATGTATATGTAATTTCAAAAAGAAAAGTTTAAAATTCGGTAGAATAAAACGGTAGCAAGTACAATGACTATGCATAGGGCGTGAACATTGTCATTTGAACATTTCCGATAGAAAAGAACTTTTTTTTTCTTTTTTTTTGAGAGATTTTGACTTGACTTTACATCTCAATTGTCCAATTTATCCAATTTTTTCTACTTTTTCTAGTTTTTACGACATAGGATTTATAAAGATCGGGGCTAATGGGCGAACCTAATGTGGTCATATAAATTTTGTCGGACAAATTGACCAGTAGGTATCCCAAGTATTACATAATACTTATGATACTGTTATTTAAGGTCGTGTTATGAACCAGATGGATTTTTTTTAGAATTTTGTACAGACCGTTTAGTACATTGTGCAATAATGAGATTTTTGGATATTTTTTTTCACGCCTACGATAATCTGATATTTATGACAAAAGTTACATTTCTCTTAAATACTTGACTTATTGGTCATTTATTTTATGAACCTTGACTTGAAAAATTCGAGATTTTGGATAGATACACTGACGATATACTTATAGCATAGCACACCACACCTATGGTACTCGTAAGGTACCAAATTTTTTATTTTGGATTTAAATTGAAAAATCAACAAATACTGGGTAGTAAAAATTTTATAGCTAAATTTTGATTGAAAAATCTCAAATAGATCTATCGTAGATTATACTCCGTAAAATGGTTTACTATATGATTACATAATATGATAGGATGTAGATTTTATAACTTATAGACTTAGGATTAAAAATTGACACCTTAGCCTTAGATTTCATTTCCCAAATTCCAATATTCATTCATTAGGTAATAAAAATGATGGGAAAATCAATAGAATTGAAAAATTCCGATTACTTTTTAGACGTTTGAAATGTCAAAATATGATCTACAAACTAATACCTAAATGAAACATATTTCACATATTTTATGAGAAAATTTGACTAGTTGACTTACTTTAAATTAACTTTTTGAACTCTAAAAATGTGTATGTACCTACGATGTACAGGCTACAGGTACAAAAATTATAAATATGAAATACTGTATACCCTAGGTATATTGCAATTTCAGAGTCTTATTCTTATTATGAACCTTGAAGTTTTTTCGTATTTTTTTGTAACTCTATTAACGATATTATAAGCCGTTTTTTTAATTTACAAGAAATCGGATTCATTTTCAAATATTTAGATTACTCACTTGGTCTGGAGAATATATTTTAAAAAATTAATTAAAAATTTCAATAAAATCCGGGATAAGTAGTTAAAATATTAAATTATGATTTTTATTCTGGGTTAATCTGGCAAAAATTAAGATACTAGTACCTACGATTACGATTGCAAAGCACATGTTGTACAGAATTTGAATGAGAAAAAAAAACTGACAAAAAGTTTCAAGTGTATCTGTACGAGTATTTGGAGGAAGTGCAAATGTCTCTTACTATTAGAATTCTATTGATTAATGTACATGAGGATGTTCAGAATCTGAAATCTGTGAGAAGATTTTACAAAAGCCAATATTTTACAAATATTGAGTTTTTTGACTCATACGAGTAGTCATATGTATACTTTAGGAGTAATAGTACAAGGGGTAAGTAGAACAACGGAAGACAAGACAAGACAGTCCTTAAGGTTCATTTACAAGTTAAAAATTCCAAATAAAGTACTCGTACAAGTGAAATGAACAAGTACCCTACTACTACTACTAGTAGTACAAAAGTTGAAGCAATCTCCCATTCATTTTACGAAGTTTCGGATGAATTGGTCCACCAATTTATTATCTTTTTTGAAATATTCGTGCTTTACCATGCCATACTCATACTATTAACTGTACTCGTACTCGTACTATGGCTATAGGGTAGGGAAAAGGGTACTTAAATGGCATTTTTGTATGGTAAAAAATCTTTCCGGAAGCAATGTGGGATTTGATCTTGAGCTGACCTAGACTTCTTTAACCCCATCGCATGCTCAACATCGGGACAAAAAGATGAGAATTTTTGGAAAAAAATAAAAGACCGAAATGAAATCCGGGTACTTGAAAGTATAATTTTGGTTTAAGGGCACGTTTAAACAGTACAAAATATCAAAATCTAAAAAAGGATTAAGATTAAGATATTAAGATACTTTTTCAAGCTTCTAAAGTATCTTTATATCTTTCCTATTTTTTGGAATTTTTACCTAATAAATTTTAACCGAAACTTTTAACATTTTACAAGAAATCGGAATAGTTTTTTAACAATTTATTTGTACGTAGGTACTGACTGATACTTTCAAATTTGATACAATGACTGGATATTTTATAGCTATAGAAAAAAATTTAAATTTAACGGACATGGACATGACGGTTGGTGGAGTGACCTTAGCTTAGAAGGTCCTAGGTTGACCTAGGCTAGTGCCTAGGTCATCACCTGCTTCCTGTTACGAAATTAAACCAAATCCGTGGTCTTTATTTAAATCCTAAAATAGTTCAATCACAACATTTGAAATCTGAAATGATGATGTGAAAGGGGAAATATATTATTATGACTTTTTAAAAAGGAAATGCTCATAACCAAGTACCCAACATACGAGTACTATATAATACTTTGGTACTCTATATAAAGGGCGCAGTAGAAAAAATTCAAGCTGTAAAAAATCATTATCACCAAATGTGTTTCTACTTTTAATTTTTAGCATTCCTCGAATTTGAGAATTTGAATTTCTCACGATGGCACCCAGCGTGATTTTACATCGTGGTTTCCTGGTTTTTTATCCAAATACTTATACATACTGTACCATAAATATAGATGAATTGGATCATCCTACTAAACATGAAACTTTTAATCAATTTTTATGATTCATGCCTCTATTCTGTAATTGTCAAAAGCACTTTACCCATACTCATATAAAGAGCCGATTTCGAGATAGTTTTACATGATTTGGTTTAGATTTTAGATTTAGAACCGGAAGGGTCCTCAAATTCTCACAATTTTCATTGATTTCTACTGGGTTTTATGTATCTAGACATACAATCTAGATATACTGATATGTACCAGTATGGAAATAGATAATGAATTAAGGATATTGTAATTAAGCCATAATTTTGTCTTTTTTGTGTACTTTATTGTGATTTTGTATAGCTTTGCGGGGGTGCATGAATATTTATACACAAAATAATAATACAATTGTACACACTTGTAATAGATAAGGGCTACTGTGTTTCACTTTCCACGAGTACTGATACATATTAGGCAAAAAGTACTGATATTAGGCAAAAGTAAGGGGTTGATTTTCTATCTATTTGTGTGGGAAAAGACTCAAAAGAGTCAGAGATTTGAACGGAAGTGTACCCCACGATATGTATGTAGGTACTTTTATAAAAATATGGGACTTTGCAATAAAAAAAAGTTAAAAGCTAATCCTGTTCCGGATTCAGGGATCGAAATCTCCGAAAATTCTAAATAATACAAAGATATACTTACTAAAATAGTGTCGAAATATACTAACAATCTTTTTGATTTGATGGTTTTTTGAGCAATTTGAAAGCTTTATGGCTTTTATAAGATAGCAAAATACTAAATACTAAACTCGAAATAATTAAACTTTTTCTAAAAAAAGTTCAATTATTTCGAGTTCTAAATACATATCTGATTTTATCCTGAAATCTAATTTCTAATTTCTAACCCTTTGATAAGCATAGTCCAATTTATCTTTTTTAGTTTTAACTTTTTATAAATTTTGCTTCTTGATTAACTGGTAGGTAGTATATATTAGTACAGACAGTACATACGTAGATAGGGTAGGGTGCTTAATTTAATAGTACCTCTGTTCAAGTACATTTATCAGTATTTGGGATGCTTCCTTATCCGACTTCCTACATTCTAGTACCAGAGTTACCAGAGTATCTCAAGATATTTAAAATATTTCCAGGATATGAATAGTAATAGTGTCAAGTATTGACCCTTAAGTCCTCATACAGATATAGTAAGGTACATAAAATATCCCGGTTCCCACGCTTAAGCCCTTATGGTTAGACTTATAAATGGGTTGAAGATTCTTCAGTTTTACTATTAGAGTTAAAAGAAGAGCAAATTGAAATGATCCATATGCTATATCTGTAGTAATACTATCTATAAGTACCCTGCTAGTTTTTAAGATATATTTATAAAAAATATACGAAAATGTGACATCCTTTTCAAGCCTCTTCTTCCTCCTTTTTAAACCGAAAAATCTTGAAAGAATTTCCAATCTACAATTCTTCCGGTTCCTCGCTTGCTCGACAAAAACTCAAAAAAATGGACAAATGGGTTTTTTATTTGTACTCGTAAATCCCCCCCTTAAGTACCCTACCCTAACTGGTATATCTAGAGAAATGTGAAGTTAATGTCTCAAAACTTCCTCGTTTTTTTCCTCACTTTGTTCATCTTTTTCCTTATGAAGTTATGATATTTGAGATTTTAGAAAAAATTGAATTTTACACTAGGTATTTGGTATATTATGGGCAAGTGTCCATAAGAGTTTGAGTCCGGAAATTACACACTTTGATTAGCTTTTTGACTCTTGCAAAGTAATTTGAGTTGTGGAGTTAATGGATTTGTTCGATTTTTTGCGGCTGAAAGCACAAGTTTGAAATTATTTCCTTAAAATTTAATTATTTTTCTTCTCAAATTGACCTCTCTAGTCTCATACATAGTATACCTTACATGCATAGTATAAGACCTTTGACTTGCACTCTTTTAAGGCAAAAAAAGTGATTAGGTCCAGTCCAAGTTCGAAATGGAAAAAATGAAGAATTTCAATTTCAAGCTCAAAAATCTGAGCTGATTGCTCAGATTCTTCGGTTTAAATTGAAATTCAAAGGGAAATTATCAGCTCACTTATCTATATAGGGTACTAGTAGATCCCATTAAGCTATTAAGTCATCAAGATCAAAATCAAATGTAAAAACAAGTTCTTAGGCCAAGTGTTGAATGATCAAAATCAAGTTGAAAATGTCATTTTGAAATCTGATCTGATGTTGAGCTGATTTGTTTCAGTTTCAGGTGCTTTTTTTCATAAAATTCTCGCCTTTAAAAGAGAACAAATTCCCCCCTCATAAGCAAGCAAACATAACCGCAAGTGAAATATGATACACTTTTTTTCAAACTTGTTCCTTCCTTTCTTAGTTCTTACCCAATTTTTCTAATTTTTAAGTAAACTGTAAAGATAAAATACTTTTCCATACAGCGTCTTTCACAAGTACAGATATAGCAAAAAATCAAAGAAAATTTTGATTGAATTTCAAACACAAAATTTAAAAATTGTAGATTCCGAGTTGTAAAAACATCAAATAAATTTTCCAATTTTTGCTATTTTAGATATGTCAGTATTATAGAAATTATCTTGAGATTGTGGAAACTAGAAATAAAGCCTTTGTTCCAAAGTCCTATTGACCTTTACAGGTCACTTCGGGGTCAAATTTAGAACAGGTTAGCTCTCGAATCCGTGCTAGAAATGGCGATGTTTGCCTATTTATCGCCATTTATAGCACGGGATCGAGAGAAATTGAAATCAATCTTTGCTAACCCGTTCTAAATTTGACTCTGAAGTGACCTGTAAAGGTCAATAAGTAATTGAGCTACCAACTTGAGCATATAGATTTAAGAAAGATACTTTATAGATACTTTATAGATTTATATAGATACATTAAGCATATTGAGAGCCAGAGCCAGACTTAACTAAAGACAAAATTTTGTCTCATTTTGGCTGGCTTTATTCTTATTGTCATTTAAAATTCCCAAAATTTAGCAAAAAGTTGCAAGCTCAAAAGAGTAGAAAATTGAGCAAAAATTTCTTGAGATTTTAATCTTTCTTTATGTAGGTATGTTACTTTTAAAAGACTGTATATAAGTAGGCAAATAAAAAACAGAATTGACTTTTTCGATATGAAAAGAGAGCCTTTATAACCAACTTTCTTACGTATGTAGGTAAGGTATATCGATTTCTTAAAACTTAAAAACTCTTACTTTTTACTTTTTAAGTCAACCATTTCATTTTGAAGTTTAAAATATCAAGTCATTCAACTTACCGAGAAGCCGAAAAAGTCGTATTTGTCTAACCTTAAACCTATTAAATGAAGTTATTGACACAAAAAAACCCATTCAAGAAGGGATCAGAAAAAAGTATATTCCAAATTTCCAATATTATGATTACTTCTCGCACTTATTTGACAAATCGGGTATATGTTTGTACCCCATATAAACTACATACTAGAAGATACTTATTATACTTACTTATGTTGTGTAATATGCATGTTATTTATGTATCCTTTGCCCCTTAAATCCAAAAAATACTCTCAAATATATCCAGCCAAAAAGCTACTTCCTTCCTTTGAAATCTGAAAACTCGTGTTTTTTGGTTTTAAAAAAAAATCTTGGTGGTCAGTATACAGCCTATATATAGCATATGCTTTTACTTATGGTCGAAAAATCCACAAGATTTTTGAGATTTGAGCGTGGGAAAGCAAGACATTTCTGTACATTTATTTTTAGTATAAGTACAAATACAGTTTGAAATCACTCTGAAATAAGTGATTCTGTATTTTGCCAGTAAGTCACAAACAAAAGACCCAAACTCAATAAAAATACAGATTTTACCATGTCAAGTGTTTGTTTTTAAAAGTTTTACGCGATTTCTGAGCCATTTTTACTACCAAAAAATGAGTTTTTTTGCTACCCCAATCTGTATAAATAAACATAAACTTGGTTAAATGCATAATTTGCTTAAACCTATGGACCAAAAAATGCAAAAACTGGGATTCTCACGGTGATTTTAAAACAGGAAGCTACATTTGTTATCTTTTAGAGTTGAAGTCATTTAAAAGTACCCTACTGAAATCACGATTGACAAAATTCTCATAAATTTTGATACATTTAAATATATGGGTATATTAGATATGTGATTTTGATAACTTGAGCAAATCACGAATCTTTTCCGGGTTCTTTTTCTAATAGGGGATTTTGACTAAAGTGTCGGAATTCTAATGAAAAATTTAAATGATAAATGGTAGTTCATTTTTGTAGTAAATTTTAGAATTGTAAAATCAGTCAATGAAATGGAAAGACATGCAATTGGACTAGTAGTCTTTTGTATATATATTTAAGTACTAAAGATAAGTACCCTACATATAAACATTGATTCTGGGAGTCGGGGTAGATAAAAAAGACAGAAAAAAAAATTTGAAATTACAATTTGAAATTTGAAATGGAAAAATTGGATAGGAGTATATGATAATCATCGCATGTGTGGCTCTCCTATTTCATTTGAACAAGATTGCGTGCTGAAAAGTGTAAAAAAACTGAATCCCAGTTTGTGTTTAGGGGAAATAAAAAGTAAATATTCATTTGTACTGTAAAATAACACTTTTGATAACAAAACCGAAATAGCATTTTCTTTAGAATTCAGTAAGTATTTCAATGGAACAAAATTCTGGAAATTTTTAGCTAAATCGAGCTTACCGGCTGCTTACCAGAAGAATTTTGAGAATTTTAAGATTTCTATCATCTAGAGGTCTGAAATTTCAAAGAAATATTATTCTACTCCGTATATAGCAGTTTAAAGGGCTTATATGCATTTTTTATGATTTCAGAATTTACTTTGTAAGTACCCTACTGTAAATACTCGAATGTGTCTAATCCTAACCTAAGTAGTGCTGAAATATTTTCAAATTCTTAAATTTTTCAAATTTAAGCTCCGATTCCTGTTCAAAAAACTGCAAAATTCGAATTTTTTTTATACAGATACTATACATGGAGTTTTTTTGGTGTTGATACATTTACGACAAAGTTTTATCAAAATCGCATTTTTTTTAACATTTTAACTGAATATCAAAGATTTTTTAATCTTTCTCTAGGTAATTTCTAAAATCCTATTACAAGAATATTTAAATGAAAAAGTTTAACAAGTAGTTAGTATATGGCCTTTTTAATATTTTCCTTAATTTTTGGATTTTTTCAAGTGTTTAAGTACCTACTACACATAGCATAGCATCACATCGGAGGTAAAATATGTCCGTAATAAATCTTTATTATAATAAAATTATATCTGTACTTTAGGGGTAATTTAAACCCCATAAAATAATGACTCGAAGAATTTATCTTCAGAAGCCTCACAGTAATTTGCAATATGTGTAAAAAGACATACGATAGAACAATGAGATTTTGGCAATTACAGTAATTATTTTGAATAAATTGCATTTCACATTTCATTGCAGCATGAAGGTACTTGAACAGGGTATGTACCATACTATAGTATACATAATATGTGTAAGACAATAGAATTGACTACTAGTTTAACTACTTGCATTTATTATACCCGTACGAAGTACCTATATAGAAAAATAAGTAAGTTAGGGGAAATTCTGCCTTTATAAGTATGTAGTAGTACTAGTATTCTAAATATATGTGAAAGAATAAGTCGTAAAGTTGAGAAAAAAGGACATGAATGTATTTTCGGTGTGTGTGGCTTTACATTAGTAGGATCTATACATCCTAGTTCAAATATAGGTACCCGTGATCAAAAAGACTCGAAAATTTTTTAAATTTGTAAATCTAGAGAGTTTATTAGAGCTTCAAAATGGGATTTTTCAGATTTTTAGTTTTGAAATCCTAATTTAATATCGAAAATTTTGAAATTTTATTATATCAGTAATTTAAACTTTTATCCAAGTCGATAAGACATCAACTTTCAGGGTTCTGAACTTTAAATGATCTTTTTTTAGAGCCAAGTTCAAGGATTAGAGATATTTTGTAGGTATTTGTGGATGATCCTGTATAAAAATGTATAAATATGTGGATAAATAATAGTCTGGGTGAAATGAAATGAATGTTCAGACTTTTTCAGAAATAATTTGAGAATAAAATGCAGGGCCTTTGCCTCAGATTTATGGTAGCCTTTGGCCAGACCCAAATTCATTCTTACCATACTATGAAGGTATAGGTAGGGTACTACATATGAAATATATTATTTGATTCGAATTCTACTCTTACAGACAAATTCGCTCTGCTTTTCAAGTCCTTTTTTCCAAAAATATATTGCTAACTACACAGATATATTTATGTCCTTAATGCAAATGCATTACTAATACTTTAGGATAAGTACCTACCCTATACCTATATCACTATAATAAGTTTAAAATTTTCATTTTGAGTTGAATCTATCTACAATATTTTCTATATGATTACCTAAGTAGCAAGTTTTAATTTTATATAAAATCAGATTATTTTCGTTAAAAAGAGAATCATCGACAGACTCAACTGTATCTGAAAATTTTCGAAATTTGATTGGTCTATAAATTATTCGGTTTGAAGTTATAATCTCTACTCTTTACCTGTAATAAGTAATACCTACCTAAAACAAAACTTTTTCAAAAAAAATTCGTCTAAAACGACTTATCCTTAGAACAGAATTTGATTTAGCACTCAATTAACAAAGATATACAGATAGTAAATTTTTAAAATATAAGTATCTACACATAGTAGTTGACTGGACTGTACTGTAGTTGATCTAATAAAAAGTTGGTCTAATACTGTATATAGGTAGGTAGTTCATTTTAAGATACTATTTAAGATAAAATATAGATTTATCGTACTATCTGTATGTATTTACTTTAGAAAAAAAGCTCTTCAATTTTACAATTTGAGGATCTACAATTACTAGTTGATCTAGAATTGTAGTTTTTTACTTATCTTTCGAATCTCTAAAATATCTCTAAAATCAAATTCAAATCGACAACTCGTGTGTGTCAATTTCAATTTTGATAATGGAGAAGGATTTTTTCCTCCAAAAAAAAATACAAAAAAATCCCCTCTAAAAACTTGACTTACTTAACGAATTTGCTTCTGTCTTGTCACAAATATACAAAGTAATAAAAAGGGAGAGACAGAGAGAGAGACAAGTGAAATTGGGGATATTTCGATAAAAAACGACGAGAAATGTTTAGAAAAAAAAAAGATAAATAAAAAGGGAGTTTGACTCGGACACAAATTGGTTCGTGGTTTGGGTACTTTACTAAAGTACTAGGGCAGTAAAAGGTTCAGTAAATGGACTATTGTCAAGTAAATAAGTATAAAAAAATAAAAGAAATCTCTCAACACAAATATCATGGTAAACCATGGATAAATCGACATTCAGATTCCTGGTAGAAGTATCTGGAGTCTGAAATAGATAGTAGTATTTTACCACAGATTAGGGCCTTTGAAAACCTCCAAGGAATTAAATATCTCAAATTCGGATAAAATACAAGACTTGTATTTCATACCTTGACAGATACACTTGATACCATTACAATACCAGCCTCAAATACAGATACACTTTATTATACTCTTTATAGTGGCAAAATTGTAACCAATATTTCATAAAAAGATGCTTTTTTTACCCTCGGAAATCTTTATAAAGTGTTAAAAACTGAGGGGAAATTTGTATCTCTGAGTTTTTGAGGATGAGTCGAATTATCTAAAAAGCAATATTAATTCTGAAAAACCCACTGTTTTAATACACTAATGATTTAGGTACTAGTATACCTAGTACTTAGCATTAATATTTGTAATAGAGTATACCTAATATTGGTAGTTTTTGTACTTTGTTTTATGGGCTTTGACGTGGAGAAATAGCGACAATTATAAAGTCTATTGGGCTTATGGAAATTTTAATTTTAATAACGGGGCTGAGTATGAGTTGAGTGAACAAACTACAAACTTATTATAAACTTGAGAGACTAATGAGTTTCCCCTCTTATTCTAACACAAAATACTTATTTTACCAATTTGTTTCTTTCTCAATTTCGTACTTTGAGAATTTGAGATTAATTTTCAATTATTTGGAAATCCGCATATAACAAACACCCTGGTCATTTGAGAGCTGGTCAAAATGTCAAAAAATTCAAAAGATTGAAGATTTCGATAGAATAAGACTTATCTAGTCGAACAATAAGAAAGGGATAACTGGACAACTTAAATTTTGAAAAATTTGACTTTGTTATTCAAGATTTAAGTCTAAAGGAACATTATGCAGGTAGGCTTTATTTTGGGCTGGAGCATATAAGGGTTTTAATGTCTATTTAGATATATCTAAAAAATTGACTTTTAGGACTGTTTGTTTTCCAAAAAATTCGATGCGATCACTGAGATATTTGAGGTCAAAGGTCGCAGTTTTGATGATTAAAAATGTAAAAAAATACTATCGAAGGATTTAAAAAATACATCTTTCAATAAATTTTTCAAAAGTTAGTACCTACTTAAAAATATTGATTGGATTCAAAATACAAAAAAAATCAGAAAATTTTTATTTTATAAAAAAATCCCGATTTTTTTATTGAAATACCCAGAATCAAGCCTAATGTCCTTTAAGGATAAATGTTAATATCCAGTATTGTTGATTTGAATATTTTAGAAATTGACAAAATGATTAGGAATCTCAAATTTAGTCATCAGAGTTTTGTTTTAGAGCTTTAAAATTTAAAAGTAACTTGATCTGAGCCTAAAGAAATGATAAATATGACCAGAGACACAGAATCTTTAGCTTGGATACTTGTATTAGATAAAATTTTGATAAATTTTACCATCAAGACTGTAAGCATCTAGGTTTGTGTAATCATAAGTAGGTAGTACATGAAGGTGAAAAATTGGTAATTGGACTCGGAAACTTCTGCGGGCGTCAGAATTTTAAAGAGATAATCTACGATTACAATTATCTTTTTGAGATATTCATAAAAGGATACATACATTTCTGTAGTACCTAGGTATATGTATATACATACTAGATAAGTGCATGTAGGCACTTACATTTAATGAGTCCAAGTACTAGTACTAGATAGTAGATGTAGATACATTTACATAAGTGCATGTGCTTTGCATAAATATACAGTTAAATGAGAATAAAAGATAAATTCAAGTAGCAATTGAGACTGAACACGGTAGCTGAAACTTTTTTTTCTATTCTTCTGTACTAATTACCCGGGTAAATTATGGCCCTTTTTTAAAAGTCGAAAACCTGTATTACCAGTACATACATACATAAGTACTACATAATAAGTACTACGTAAGTACCTAGTACTAGAAAAAGGTGGTAAATATGAGATTTTTTATTGTTTGAACAACTTGTACCTATCTGTATCTAATGTATTCAGAATTCAGAAGTAATTTAGATTTAAATATATTTTATTTCATTCTCAGTTTTGCTTTTTGTGTTTCACAGAGATCCACCCTGCCAATGTTTAATTTTTTCAGACTTTTACATAACTTAATGACTAGAGAGATCTTTAAAGTCTTCTTGTGCTCATAGAATTTTTATTTTAATAATTTACTCATATCAGATGTAAGTCAGTATAATATTCTGTATTATTATAGGTAGGTACTGTAATTTGAGCAAAAGAACTTTATCAAAATTCTAAAAGGTTCTACTCTGTAAATTGCGAGAAATTGGAAATGATCGGATCTTGAGTATCAGATCATCAGTACAAGATACTTTTAGTAAAAAGCGGAATTCATTAAAAGACAACTATTGATAATTATGTCAAAATTTTTGAGCTTTCATGTGTAAATCGGACTTGAAATTCATATCTTAAAAAATTATGCAAAATTTTGGATTTAGATTTGACCAGATTTGACTTGTTCTCATGGTAGTAGACTAGACTAGATAGATACTTACTTGTTCAAGTAAGTAGGCGTAGCTGAAATTCGAATTTTTCAAGTAAAAACCAACATTTTTATGAAATTCTAAAATGCAAAGTGTGATGTTGTGCTTCTGCTCAAACTCATTTAAAATTCATGAAAGAATTAAAATTAAGAGTTGTAGGCTTGACTTGGGTTTTTAAAACCACTTTGAAAATGAAAACACTAGAGTTAATTGCTCCAGCCTTGCACCTGCTGACTGCTGACTCGACCCATCATCAAAAAATTATCACAGTTTACAGTCTTATACAATACTATCTAGTATCTAGATACTAGATAGTCTTTGGTCTTATGGACCTTATACGGATTTTATACCAAAAACTAAAAGTAGAGAAATTCTTTCATAAAGTTCATAAAATATTTATCTCATATTCATAGCCCTGGTCCGCCTTTGCACTTTTGCACTTGCTCTATCTCTACAGTACTCTACAGTCTACAGTACATCTCAAAATTCATTAATTATGAATTCTCATATAATGATCTTGGATGCTAAAAAGACCCTCAAGACTCAAGACTTGTAAAAAAGCTGGTTTGGGACATTAAATTATTATTTTTTCAACAAAATATTTACTCAATTTGTCTTGAATCCTAATTGGTTTTTCCTACTACAGTATAAAACTTGAAAAGTTGTAGAAATTCGTCATATTTTATTATCAGTATCAGCCCCTTTACTCATAGGTCTATCACATTTTGTATTCAAATGCTTATCTTTCAAATATGTATCATAAATATTTACTTCTTGGGATTTTATCAAGCTTTTTTAGTTGTAAATTTTAGTATTTAGACACTTTATATCTATCGACGATTCAATCGACGATTGAAAGTGAAATTTAATACTTTTTTACAGGATGAGTAACATAAATTATTGCTTATATCACTACGAGTTGATAAGTACCCTACTTAAAGTAGGGTACCTATAAATACCAGTATTTTGTAGGATACGATACGAGTACTTTAAACAAATCATTACGAATAACTAAAAATTAGCTATGCTATTATAATATAAATTTTTAAAAATGATGATCTCGTGAAATGTCATTTTCATCGAGTAGGAGTCAAAAATTCTCAATAATTTAGTTGTGGTATTCTTACCTCAAATTTCAATTTTGAAATCCTACATATCGTAAGAACGAAGGCCAAGATTTCAATTTGAAAATTGATTAAAGAATCCGACAATTTGTATGACTAAATACGAGTATAAGGGATTTCTTTTGAAATTTAATCTTATTCTTTAGCTTTATTATTTACGTATAATTACTTATGAGAAATGTCAATTGATTCTTTTAATGTAATGGACAACTTGATACTAGTGCTAGTGATGCTGCTAATAACCTATGAATAGAGTATTGAATAGAGTATTGAATCTCTGGAAAATTTAAAATCAGTCTCAAAATACGATTTGGTCAATTCAGGATAAAATTTAATTTCTAAAAAATGGACAATTGGAAAAACAGAAATTCTTTTGTAGGAGTCAAAAATTCGTATTTGTCAACCAACATTCAATTCAAATCAAAAGGTAAGATTTGCTACTATTTGTAGTATGTACTATCTGTGCAAAGTATGTAGTTGTAAGTTTGTTAAATGCTATACCTACACCTACTCTATTAAGGAATTTAAAGATATTCTTTGGCAATCGATCAAGATTTTAAAAATTACATTTCTATCAGTATCTGTAGGTTCTAAAATGCTTATAGGTACTATTGCTGTAGTTAGGTTTATTACTTGTTATCAGAATTTTCTCAGTCTCGAAAACATACCTACCTACATACTTAATATTAGAATCAAAATCAATCATTTTTTACAATAAACCCCTTTTTAATTTCTAGATACTGGTGGATTTGCATACGGATTTGAGTTTGAATCCAGAGAGAAAACATCTCAAAGAACCAGTGCAGGTTAGTAATTAAGTAAGAATTTAAGAATACAATAGTTCAGTATTAATCCTAAACTATCATTTGAGACACAAAATCCAGGGTTTTGTAAAATTTTTTTTGGTTTTGTCTGGTTTTTAAACTAGTAATCTTAAATATAATAGTAGAGCAATTATACTCGTACCTACTTACCTATTTATTAAATGAAATATGTCAATTATTTGCCATTATTCATAATTCTTATCAAAAATAAAGTTTTTTTAAATTAAAATAGATGTAAATTGCTGGTTATTATTTTTTAAATTTTTTCTAAATATTTTTCTGAATTTCAAAAAACCCTTTGTTCAATTTGCATTATGCAAAGCTTTGATCTTTGATAGCAAAGCTCAAAAAACCCATAAGAATTCGCAAAAATCCTACCTATAAATACTCCGTATCCCGCTTATGGCTCTAGGTGAAAATCCCACCCTCCAAAATCCCCCCTGACCGAAATCCCCCCTCGAAAATCCCTCCTAGCCG
>JAQIXA010000110.1:0-63582 GCA_034699045.1 Nanhermannia cf. coronata Gr-Ori-00579 | reverse complement strand
TTACCATTCGATGCTTTTACTTTTCGATGCTTTTACTTTTCGATGCTTTTGCTTTCGATGCTTTTACTTTCGATGCTAATGGGTGGAAGCAAAATATTTATAATCCTTACCTGCAGCCTTCCGTACTGCTGAATCCGGGTGATCGTAAGCCCCTATTAAAGTTGTAATCATATCTGGTACTAATTGTCTTAATTTTGATATTTCACAGGATTCACTTAGTTTTTGTAACATTTTAATCGCCATTTGATTAACTAAAAAATTCAGAATATAATTTGAGTATACCTATAGGCCAGATAACCCACTACACTAATACTAAAGAATAAAATTTATAAATTAATATTACCTGGATAATCTCTAGTTTGGACAATCGGACAAAGTGCACGAACAAGACTATCTGTTGGATTTAAATAATAAAATTTGCATGAGCAACTACTTATGTAATAAAAATACTGATAAATTCTCATTCTTCAATTAAAATACGACAAGTATCTGATAATTATAACTAGGTACAAAATAGAAGATTTGCTAAATGCATTTGAAAAATTAAAGTAACTATACGTAAACTCAACTAGAAAACTCGAAGATAAAAATAAAAAATGTATTCTCTCACCTGGAGGGAAATTTAATGCCATAGCCATGCCACACATTTCAGCGGCTTTGGTAACTTCTCTGATTTCAGTTTGTACATCTGTCACTCGCACAATGAATAATTCAGCAAATGCTGATAAGTTCGTTGATAGTGCAGGTCTTTTACACATTTCTTCTAAACAAGCAAAGCACATGGCCTTATCAGAAGATTTTTGAACTTCAGTAAGTGTGTCAAATACAACTTTCAATATCTCCCTAAAAATAAAAATAATTAGATTGGTATAAAAAAGCAACTAGGTGCAATATTTTTATATATAAAAAAATTACTTATGATGTTCCAACAGTTTTGCATCATCAGCTCCTTTAAGTATATTAAAAAGTTGTGCTATTAATTCAGATTTTTTATTCCCAGATGTTGTGGACATTTGAGTTAGAATTGAAACAAGTTCACTGTCAGTACATTGAATTCGTAAAGCTTGGATATCATTTGATATCGAATTCCAACCAACACCTGAATCAACTCGATCATCACTATTATTTTGCGTTTGCAACTGCTGTTGTTGAGGCAATACATTATTTGTGCTTCTTCCAACAGGGCTTTCTTGTTGTTGCTGTTGTTGTTGAGAGTTTCTTAAAATTGATTTAGCTTGGTCTTGCTTATGGGGTGTCATCTGACTTAGAACTAATGTCATTTGAGGTGCAGCTGTTGTTAAAAAAAATATTATTATCTCATTTCCAATCTATACTAGAGGTATAAAAAGTTATTGCTTACACATATCAAAAAGTGCATAAAATACTTTTTGGCTCATCCTTCTCAATTCATTATATCTCATGTCTCCACACCAATCCAATATTTTTTCAACAAGCATCTGAAGCTCATCAAGTTTGACACCAATCGAAAATGTTGAAAGGTTATATAAATGAACGAGCGCTGCAACACGACAAAATAAATAAATAATGATGTTTAGATTGAATGCTTAGAATATATTTAATTATATTTGTATACCTGCAACTCTAGAACGTGTATTTGGTGTTTGTGTTGGATCACAAAGATAATGTGTTACAGCTGAAAATTGTAAATCAGGCGGCATTTCTTCCATAATAATTTCAAGGGTTTTTAATAATTTTGTATGAACAGATGTTACTATATTGTAAAATTATTTGAGTTAAAAAAAATCAAAAGATAAAAAATACAAATGCCTAACTTACATAAATCAGAGCCAACTTTAGTAAGAACACGATTTAACAAAATTGTAGTAAAATCAACAAGATCTTTTGCATGCCTATATAATACCGCATGCAGAACGTCCAGAAACAAACTCAATACTTTTGTATGCCTAAATAAAAAACAGAATTTTTATTTCTTTTTGTCAGTCGTTAAAATAAAAAAAATTTTAATTTATCAACTTACGCATCCATAAATATTCTACAAAATGTTTGACCTAAAATATTCAAATAGAGATTAGCAAATTATCTTATCATTTTTTAAACTTAACAACTTTTACCAATTCTATTGAAATGTTGAGACGGTATGGATCCATGACGAAGTAGATACGCTTGAAGTCCTAAAAATTAAAACGAGAAAAAAATAAGATGTAGGTAGTATTTCAAGAGTACATATTACAATAAAGAAAAAAAAGGGTGAAAATATTTACTTACCTAGTAGACCTTCTTTTCTTTCGGACCATTTTGCACTTCCACATTTATGTAATAAATCTTCAACTTTTTCCTAAAAATATTTTAAATAATTATTTAACCAACCAAAAAGATAAATTTTTTTATCTTAATTCTCTTACCTCGTAACCAAATTGTCTAGAATGATTTGACGATGGAGAAAATGTTTCTGATAAAAAAGAGCGATGAGAGCTCAATGAATCCTCACTATCGCTATGATTTCCACCATAATCAATATCATGATCATATCTATTTCCTACATCTTGATGATGTAATAATTCAGCATCTCTTGAAGCCAGCAACATTTTGGTTGTAGGGCTGATTTTAAATAGGAAAAGAAATTGTATTTAAAAGTAAGCTACATCGGATTTAAAAATAAGATATCTTGTATTTAAAAATAAATTATATTGAAGTACCTGCTTGGGTTAAGTTGAAGAATATGAGGTGATTGTTGTGTTACGGATCTTGATCGTAATTTATTATGTCTTGTTGGTGAGGCTAAAAATGCAATAAGATAAACGATTGAATATTAAATATGCCTATATATATTATCTAGATTTTTTAGGAAATAAATTAGAATTAGATTAGAATTAATATTAAACATTTATAATATTTTACTTACTATCTCTACTAGAAGATGCAGATGAAGTAGTTGTAGCTGACATCCTTCGAACCCCTCGTATACCACTTTGCGGCGATAATATTGATGATGGCGAACCTTCGTGTCCTGTATATGGCGTATTATAGGTCGCATAAGCATATTTTGAAGAAGGTGAATTGCTTCTTGATGATGGTTGTGAGTGAGAAAGCCTCGATATTCTACTACGATTTCTTGATCTCTCTTGTGATAAGAGCTGATTACTGTTACTATTACTAGGTGAATATAATGAATTAGGTCCACTATGATTATTATAATTATTAGGCGTTGAAAAATTATTTAAAGGTGTCAGGGAATTATTTGATTGTGAAGCCATTGAATTGGTTCTTCCCATATATTTTAATGGCGGTCTTGTAAGAGTGCTAAAATGAAGATTTTTTGCACGATTCGCTGCTTGAATATCTATTGAAGAAGTACTTCTTCCAGCTGGTGTTTTCACCGGAGTTGCCACACGTGTGGCAAGAACAGGTATATTTGTTCTTTTAAGGGAATTAGTTCTTGAAATTGATGTTCCCGTTGATGTCGATGACAAATTGCTAGAATGATGAGGACCACCATTCGTCTTGATATTTGAAGTAGTAGAATTTAATGTAGAACTATGATTATTCACATGATGAGCTGGAGTGGTATTACTACTAGAAGAATTCACATACTGATGATTACTTAAAATGGCTAATAGTTGTTTTCTCTGATTCGGATCTAATGATTCGAGTATTGATGATGAAAGTCCGGGAAATGTTCTCTGAAATGCAGGAAAACAATCTCTAGAGATTGTTCTAGCTTCTGAATCAGCATCTGTTAAACCCTTTTTCATTATGGCATGGACTAAAAATCACATTTAAAAATTGAAATATATTAATAAGAAACAAAAGTAAGTGCATATAAACTTATATTAATCTTATTTGTGATTGCTTTTCAAGATAATAAAAATTACCTAGATGTGCTTGTTTTTGTATTGTCCCAGATGGCCAATAATTCAATATAATTCTCATGGCAGAACAAACAGCTCTTCGAACTTCTTTAGATTTAGATGACATATGTGATTGTAATGGAGGTATTAAACGCCAAGATGGAACTGTCTCATAGATTATTTCAATTGTTGCAACACCACTATTAGAACCGAAAAAATAAGATTATTAAACTAAGAATAAATTTTATTTTTAAAGATATTACCTTATTGATACAATTTTAGCATTTGCAACAAGGAGGGAAAACATTGCGGGCATTAATGGCTCCATAAAAAATTCAGATTTAGTTCCCAATTTTTGTCCAATGTAGGCAACAGTTAAACAAGCTTCTCTAGATATTTGTGAACGGAGGTCTTTTACAACAGATTGAAATGGTGGCAATAAATGTCTCAAGTATGCAATTATCAAAGAATGATGAGTTGAATCGTAACACAAGCTTCGGAACGTTCGTAACTTTTAAAAAATAAAGTAAAATTAGAAAGGATAATTGAACTTTTTTGTTTTTAGTTTAAAATACCATACCATATTCAGTCTTTTATTCCAGTCAACAGAAGTATCACCAACAATTTTCGCTGTGGATTGCATTATCTCATCTACTTCTTTTGGACTAAAAATTGAAAATAACAAAAATAATAATATTGTTAATCTGAATATAAGTACCTATCTATCTGAGAATTTATATTTATACCTGAGCATAGAACTTCCTTTTAATGGTTCAATTTCTTTAAGTAATGATCTAAGTTCAGATTGGTTTGGTAATTGACCAGTATCACTAGTAGCTCTAGAGATCGTAGATCGACTTCTGGCTGGTAACGACCTGTCTGTCACATCCATATTTCTGGCGTTTTTTAATAAATTATAAAAGAAATAAAAGAAATAGCAAAATATAATCGTAAATCGAAAGTAAATTCACGATTTGACACACACTTTACACAAAAATAAACAGATGTATATAAAACACTTTTTCTTTCATTGGAATACTTTGTAGGATTGAATTGTATAAATTGTAGTCTTCAAATATTGGAAAGGAGGATCCTTTGATGTACGTTGTGTTGTATATTCAATGCTCGTGCAAATTATATCTATATAATGCAAAAAGTAAAAAAGTTTATCATATCAGCTCAATTCATTAAAAATAAAACTATTAATAAAGGATTTAGAAAATTTATTATAGCTAACGATATGAATATTATGATCTATGGATTGAGAATTGAGATACAACCAATTAAGTAATATGTATGAAGATAGGTATAACAAAATACTCAAAATACAATGTAAGTTAGTTTTTAAATGACACAACTTTTAAATATACACTTTTAATTAGGAATTTGACTTGAATATTATTTACAAATGCTGATATCCGAGCCGAGCCCCGAGCCTCTTTCAATTATTTACAATTTCTATTGAATTGAAAGTTTCTGGATGAAACTAGTGCGGTTAGTTAACTAGTTAGGTTCAGGTATTGTAATAATAATTCTCATAAGTTCGCCTTAAATTTGTTAGAATCTAATAAATTCACACTAAAAGAAGTTTTAACTGCTAAAACTAAAACTGTTTACTTTAATATTAGATTTATGTATAGAATGGTATATTATGTAATTTAAACGCTGCCAATAATATAATACCTACCTACATTTTAATTCATAATCATATTCATATTGGCATTAAATTGAAGGCTAAGTGGATTACCTAAATAAACCAAACCATATATACCTACCATACATGAGTCAAAGTAATGTGTAAAAATAAAAAAGATAAATATAGTTAGGAGGTACCTATCTATCTATGTTTAAATGTTTATAAAAAAAGTGAAACCTACTACATATATTTTTATATCTAATAATTAATATCACTCATTCTATCTGTATTATAGAATAAAATAGTAGGTACCTTACTCAATTTTTTTATCACGTTCAGTAGAATTGTGTACATAGTACATACCTACATTACAATAATTGTATAGGTAATTGTACACAACATACTTAAATACTTATTTGTTTACTTAAAAATTACATGTTGACTAACTGCATGTACCTCTAGTCTAGGTATAAAATATAAAAATAAAAACTCGTATTTCATCCTAAGTTTAAATGATATACCTACCTACTTAACTTTTTATACTACCATATTATTGACATGCATTTAACTTATACTTTTAACCAACCTTGCCTTAAATATGTAGGTATATTTATTTGGTATATAAAATAATTAACTCAATTCTTCCATTCATGAACAACAAACAAACATGAGCACAAATTGGAACAAATCCTTCACAAACTCAGTTAAAACAGATTTATCATCGCTTCATCAGTTAAAGTTAAAAAGGTTGTAATTAATATCTTGCAGCTTACAATCCTCAACCTAGCCTCCAGAACATCAGTACACAATACGGTAATACCAACAACAAGTTCACCTCGAATTAGGTGCAGGGTGCAGATGGTGGATCTAAAAAACAAAAAAGTACTATTTAAGCAAAGGTATTTTTTTATATAAATACAATACAATACCTAATATAAAAATGAAATTGCCAATGCATGCAATCAAATTGAATATATCAATATTAAACTATTGACTATTAGATATGAAATTGAGGCCAATACAATGGCCAAATGTCTAGTTTAACAGAGCTGAATTAGACCTAAATTTTATGATATGTGACCAATCAAATCCTTACCTTTTACACAAAAGTTCTTTTAGTAAATCTACAAAATACCTAATCCTTTTTAACACAATACAGTTCTCAACACGAGCACATAACCATCACTTAAAATGTAACATTTAATAACAAATAAGGTCAATTTTGTACAAGTTTGAGGTCAACTTGTCAACTTGACAAAATGATGGACACAAATGGTCTTTATAAAAATAAATGGGGCCTTAAAATTGACGATAAACGAGCTTCTAAATTGATCATAAACTGGGAATTTCGTCAATTTAACTGCAATTCAAAGGGAAATAAAACGGTTCAAGTTTAATTACAATTAAATAACAAAAATAACCAAAAAAAGTTGACAAAAAGGATGACTTTTTAGATGTTGATGTTTTTTTACAAAAAGTCCTAATTTTTAAGCTAAGACTATACGCCATCTAATCCTGTACATTTTGCCCACATCAAATTTTTAAGGATCAATAATATTTTTTTAGAATTTGGATGATTTTTGATTTTTGTACAAATGTTTTGTTACTGAAATTTTGAAAGAAATTTTGGAAATTTTGAAGAAATTTTGCAAAATTTTGCTCAGGATTTCAATGGTTCCTTTGAGATAGTTCTCTGGATATCTGGATATCTGCTAGAAATCATCAAATTTTGGATTCTCTGGTTGGTAAATTTAATAAGTATTGGATTGGGGATTTTGTAATTTTTGATTAGTTTTTAATTTGACTTTCACTTCCTGTCTCTAATTTCTGCAGGTGGTGATTCATGTTCATGGAATTGGATCATTGGATTTGACATTTTTGGCCAGAAAAAGTCCCATTTTTTGTGATAAATCAGCTAGAAATAGAAGCATGAAATAATTAACAAAAGAGTAAGGTAGGTACATTTTTAACCTTACATTTGACATCTCATTCTTTATCTTTTATTTTTATTAGTATTTCTAGACTTATCTACTAGACTTGTTTGAAGTTAGGATTTGAGATTGAAAACTACAGATATACAAGAAGTTGATGTTTTGAAATAGTTAGTTTAGTAACAAGTACCTAGGTAAGTAGATCTTAATAAAGTGAAATAAAAAACTAAATGTGATTCAGTGACAAGGACATACAAAAGCTTATGCTTTTAATAGATACTTACATCTATATAAGTCCTTTAACAATAATAATAATAATAATAATACTTTATCAGCACCAGTACTTATATTAATTCGATTTCATAGTATAGTATTGCTGTTCATTCATTTATAATTTTTTTCATTCATTATTTTAGAGAAACCTCAATTCTCAATTGAAATCGACAAGTTAAGTAACGCGTTGATCAAATTTCCAGTATTATTTTACTTATGGACTCTTACCTAACACTCACTAAATACTACTAAAACCTACCTAGAATTTGAAGGATTTTAATCGTTTGACGTTTACAGTTTGTACTTATTTAAGGTGAGTCATACATAAGATAATTGCAAAAATTTTGCTAACCTATATTCTCTGAGTATGAGTATGAGTTGTGGATTTATTTTTTTTTAATATATTTATTAGGTATACATTTTTGATAGTGTGCTACTCCTCGAAACTTGTAGTGATAGTGAATCAGTGTATCATCAACATCAATCTTCAACCTATATTGTATTGAATAACTGTACTTTTACTTTTTATTTCTGAATTAATGATAGTTTTTCGATCGAATTCAGCAGTTTTTTTCTTATTTATATAATGACTTTAATGAATACCATAAAGAAGAAATATAATGGCCAACCCTGGGATAATTACAACTGGCATTAATCAAGACGAGGAAGAATTAGAAGATAGACAGATTGATTGGATTGAAGAAGCCAAAGCAATTATTAAGGATATTTCTCCCTGTGTCAACTTTGTAGCTCTCAGTGAACCTCTCAATTCTAGCTCGCTTATTGAAACAAGCTCTGATCCTGAAGAAGCATTTCTTAATTTAGAAACTTTAGAAAATATTCGAGTGACAATAAAAGTTTGTTCTTCAGGATTTTCTATAACAGGTCAAGATAACTTTGATGATATTTCCTTAAGTGATTCTGCAAAAATATACGAGACTATTTATTCGCTTTTAAATCACATTAGTCCAGAATATACACAAAAATTCGCGTGTGAACTATCTTCAAAATTGTATAAATTAGAACAAGAACAACAGAAAGAAAAAGAAGAAAAATGAATCACCATTATCATCAAGATTCTGCTAGTAGTTCTGTAGGAAATGTTGTTGCTGGAATTATTGCAAATAAAGAAGAACTTAATCTTAGCCCTAGTCATTTAGCTACCATCCAAACTTTACAAAATAAAGTGCAAAGAGTTAAGAAAAGAATTGCTGATGAGCAAAGAAAAAGAGATGAGAATGGTAAACAAATATTATTTTTATTTGTAGTTGTTTTATATGAATTGAATTGCCAATTCTAATTAGTGAGGCTTTACATAAAAGTAAGGTTAAAAAAAGCATATTGAAAGTAATTTTATTTTCCATTCTAGTTGAAGAATATCTCAAAATGGCAGCTGTCGCACAACGGAACCAACTTCCACAAGTGAAGGCACTATTTGAAAAGAGAAATACTAAGGCCGCAATTCATATAGCAGGGTTCCAAAGAAAGCTTGAAAGATATGAACATGATTTAGAAAATGCAACCACTGCTTTAAAGGTAATTTTTTAGTAATTCTCGTATTTTATTTGCAATTGAAATTTTTTTAGTTAAGATAGGATAGGATAGATAGGATAGGATAAGATAGGATAGTGTTTAATAAATAAATTTATAATTTTTTACTGTATTTTATAAGCTTTCAAGTCCGAGTAAAAAAATGGGAAGTCCTAAGGAAAATTCCACTGGAGTTCATATTCAAGAAAGTGAAGCCTCTGGTGGGTCTTCCAATGCCTCCTCATATTTAACATCAAAAGCACGGAATGTGGGACATGGAATCAAGTAAATTCTATTTTTTTTTTTGTTATTTTTAATTATCCACCATCACCATAATAATTAACTATTTAGGATATTTTCTTATTTATATTTATAAGATAGGTAAATGATAAGGTGTATTCACCATTCAATATTCTTATTCCTGAAATGACTTGCAGTAAAGTCATGAAATGAAGCAAGTCACAACTCATAAGTTGATAAAGTTACCATTTACGTTAAATAATTCATATAACACAAAGGGTATTGGGCTTGCACAACAAATTAGTAGTCACCTATCAAATAATTAATTGAAAATATAAAAATTCACCGGTGACTGGTATTCAGAACAGAAACATTTACATATTGCAAATCATAAAAAATCATTGATTATTTTCAAATAACTAAACTACCTACCTACCTAATGTAGGTAATAGTTTATTATTAAGGCTTATCAATCTGGGGAAAATGATTTTAAAAATATTTGCTTTTCTAAATAAAATAAATTATATTTACCTACCTAAATTATTAATTATATGCTTTTATAATAATATATTAAGGTCTATATCTGGAAACTTGAAAGAAGGAATCTCTGGGTAAACTTTTGGATCCTTTTAATTTCATTGATTATAGAAATTTTGCTATAATTTCAAAAATTAATCTTTTCTGTTGCTTTTAAAAAAAAATCTCATTTTTTCATTTTGTATTTATATATACATGTCTTGTCTTGACACGTAAATGTACAATTAACTAACAACTTATGTAATATTTAAAAATAGTAGTTAAGCTCCTACCATAAAGTACTTTTTAGCTTGCAACTGAAAACTAGTAGTACATGAATACCTATCCTAAATCCTATGTATGTATTATGTTAGAATTATTGTAGAATCTCATTTTTCTTTAATATTCTAATCTACTTTAGTTTTTTTTGTATATTATTTTGTTACCTATACTCGCTCGTTATATTTGCATTCAGAAAGTCAATTGATTTTCTCTTTAATTTTATTGTTACCCATCAGTATTGATTCGGATTGCTCTGCTTAATTTATTATAATAATTATATTATATTATTACATATTTCATTTCATTATAAACATTTATTAGTACCTGTACCTTACCTACCTATGCATAAAAGTACCTTACCTATTACCTATATTTTATAGCACAGTGTTATGCGCCTAGTTTTATAGGTTTCTGCATGTAGTAATTCCTTTTGTATGTTAATTACTAATTTTTATTTTAGATATTTTTTCACTGTTTTACTGTATACCTACTTTAATTAGTATTAATAATTAGAACATTTTATTCATACAACTTTTGAATAACTTGTTATTTCTTTGTAAGGTAAGGTAAGAGTCAATGTAGTAGAAGTAGAAAAGTATATAACCTATATACAATATATTATTGTAGTGTGATTCGTGACATAAGTAGCATAATTTCATTAAGTATGCATTTTATGTTTACCTACTACTCTCACAGTTATGTTGCTATATTTATAATATTTGTTTTATTTGTTACTTTTATATAATGCTAATCTATTGTCCTTATTACTTTATTTGTTTGACTTTTTAATGATTTAATTATGTTTAATTTCAGAACTGTAATATCCAAACCAAAGGAAATTGCTTCATATTTACTGAAACAGAAATTCGGATCAGGTAACTTGTAATTAATCAGAGATTGAAAAAATTATAACCTTATTTTTTAATATATTTTGAATATTTCAGCGGATAATATAGTAACCCAAATATCTAGAGAAAATGAAAATCGACGAGACCAATTAGTTCCTGGTGCTGCTGGTCCTAGCCATTTACATCACGGTTCTGCTCATATTACCTCTGAAACGTAAATAAGACATTAAAAAAAGATACATGAATTACACTTATTTGATAATATAAAAAGCTTAATTTAAATTATTTTAATCAAATTAAAGTAGGAGTGGACGATTGAGTGATGGTACAGGAACTTTAAATTCTAGTCATCATCCAAAACATGAAGATGAAGATGGTTCAGTGTCTGCACCTAGCTCTAGTTTGGGCCACCATGATGGCAAAAATGCTTCCGGAATTACTAGCCAAGCGGATTTTAACCTTTTAATACAACATTTAAATGAGATTCGTGAAGAGATTTCTAGCCTTAGAGAAGATTTAGAAACATTTAAAGTATGTACTTACTACCTACTTCTGCATAATTGAATATCATATAATTTATTAAAATGTTGATTTTTGAGCAAATACTATGGTAATTTAATTTTTTTAAAGAACTCAACCCTATCTGAAAGTTCATTTTGCCTGCAAGGCCTCCAAGAGGAGAGGTTTATATATTTTTATATATTTTTGCTTTTTAACGAAAAAAATGCTCATTGTTTTAAAAATTTAATATTTTTTTCTTTTAGATTTCGGGCAGAGAGATTAGAAGAACAAGTAAATGTAAGTATAAAAACCCAAATTATAATTCAAAATACAAAAATATGTAATTTTAACAGGATTTAACTGAGCTCCATCAAGCTGAAACTTGTAACTTAAAGCAAGCGCTCGCAGATGCAGAAGAAAAATTGAGTTATCAAAGTGAAGAAAGATTGAGAGATATTGCTGAAATGCTAGAAGGTAAATTATATCTAACTGTTTAAAAATATGTTGATTTTGATTTTTAATTTGTATTTTCCATTTTTTAAAGCATGCCAAACTAAGGTATACAAAAAATTCTAGATGATATTTTGAGATTCGAATATAAATAATTTAATGCCTATTTTTAAATTCTAGATTTCAAGGTTAGAACAACAACAACAACAATTAGTCACAATAGAAGGGATCGAGAATTCCACAGCAAGACATATAGCCGTTAAGTTAGTCAATGTTGGTTTAACTCTCTTACAATTAATCCTTTTAATGATGGCCACATTTGCGTCAGCATTAGGTCCTTTTCTCGGTTCAAGATCGAGAATATTTTTTTCTGTATTTATTGGTCTAGTTGCTTTTATAATTCACCGAAAATGGAAGAATTTAGAAGAATTAGCTATAGAATTTTCGACGGATTTGCTAAATCGTTTGTAACACCATCACACTTAAAAAGTTAAAATGCACTCTCAAATAATTAATCTTAATAAGTCACAAAAAACAGTATAATTTATCATACATAAGATTATAATTACTACTAGTAATTAGTTAGATTAGATTTTTTTTAAATTAAAAAAATGAATATCGCATTCAATAAATACATTTAGATACTATAGAATAGTAGTACTTCTGTTCTGACAAGGGGCATTATTCAAATGTAAAACTTGGAGATTTTAAAGCCATTTGTTAATACGTTCAATTTTTAAATAGCATTTATTAAAATATTGATCCTAATTTGCTAACCTATGTAGGTTTAAGTTTGGAAGTGCTATTATTATACCTACCAGAAAAAAATGCATACAAAAAACTTAATTAGTTTCCCTTTGAAAAAAAGCAAATTTTTTTGATGAAATTGAATAATATTTGTCAATTTTTGGCATAAATATTTTGAAACTTTTTTATAATAGATATGACTGATTGAAGTTTTAAGTTGAAATCAAGGGCCAAATTATGACCTCTCTTAAATTTTGTAGGTTTTAAAAAACATTGTCCCATGTAATAACGTTTTTAAAATTACAAGAGGAAAAGCTCAATAAAATTCAAAACTAGCTTTTTTATTGAATTTTTACGCTTTTTCAGTATTTCAGATTCTGTTTTAGTTTCTAATCTCTACTTTTTGAAAAATAATCAAATATGAGAATTTTTTATGATGCGAAGATATTATAATTATGAGTTTATAAATATAGACAGCGAGGGCTATAATATACGTTATGTATACTTTTCTCCATGATTTAAAAATCCTTGACATTCTGAAAAATCAAACTACCTTATATAAAATGACGCTTGTCTTGTAAAATTAGGGTAGGTAGGTACTAGTTAGGTATTATTAATTATATTAAGGTAATTTTAAAAATTATAAAATAACTTTTTATTCGTTTTAATAAATGATGAGCAAGTAAAAAGCTAAAAAGTAGGGTTCAAGTATTGAGATTTTGCATTATACATAAGGTAAGATAAGGTAAAGACTATTTATTACCTGTATCTCATAATACTGCAAGTATGTAAGGTAGGTAGTGTAGATAATAAAAAGTAATCATTTTATTATTATTATCTCTTGATCTTGAGAATGTTAATGTGATATTATAAAAAACAAAAACTACCTAATTGGAAAATAATTTTAATAATAATTACCTATAATATCTTGAATTTAAGATGCATTTAATTTAAGTAAATAGGTGATGTTCAAGTCTTGTGATTAGTTTTAGTTTAGTATAAAATAAAATAATCCTAGTAAAAATATGAACTTGAGTTCTTTCATTATAATTATTAAAACGCAATTTTAGTTCTTAAATTATGTATTCTAAGTATAAAATAATTTCTATTTATTATATTATTGTATTAGATTAAATTAAAGGTTATAAGATTCTTTTATAAAACAAGTTCTTACATCTTGATTAAAAATAAAAAGGACTTAACTTAGAAAAATACACGAAAGCAAAAAATTTTGCATTTACTTAATTAGATAAATATTTAGTACAAAATTATTTTATTGAAAATTACTTGTTAGAAAAAAAAGATGCTGTAAACTGTAAGTATCTGAATGTGAATTATTTTATGGTAATCTTCGAGTATCAACTTTATCTAAGATCACAAGTGGGTAAAGTTGCTCGGCTAGGTTTTTCATGTCATTTCCCACTTGACCATCTTGACCTGATGAGGTCACGACACTCATTTCTACGTAATGAGACACGGAGACGGGATCCAAATGATCATGTGCTCCAGGTTTTCCAGCGTCAATTCGGAATAATTTCCCAACAAGTATCTTGAGCCGTCCTTTACGAAAGATGAATCCTTTTGTCACAAATTCGAAATCTTTTCGACAGCCCAGTTCTTTTAAAAATTCTAGAATATCTACTCCACATCTTTAAAAAATATTCAATAATACAATGTGAGTGCTAGTGCTATTATATTATTATTAAAACTACTTACGTTACATCTAGAATACTTCGAACCATAGTTGGTCGATTTTTATCACCCAGTTCCGGTTGACCTGAGAAATACATCAATAGGAATTAAAATGTATGTAGTATGTATGTATGTAGTAGGCAAGAAATAGAAATTAAGTTTATAGGTAATTAGTAATTAAGTATGAAGTATGGGTATGATATATGATATGTACCAAGATATCTCAAAAGCCATGGAGCTGAAGGGTCATCAAGAGCTCGTCGTAATCTTAACGAGAGTGCAGGTCCAGGTTGGTTAGGTAGACTTAAGATAAAGCATAATTCATGATCGTGAAAACTTTCTGGACCTAAAAATTTCAATAAAATACAAGTACTTATTAGGGTACTAATACTAATAACTAAAGACATTTTACTTTACTTAAGGCACTTTTTGATAATACATGTATAAAGTAGTAAAACTAACCGATATCCGTATTATCGCATAAACCTCTCAATCTATGCAGGAGTACATCAACCGCGTTATCAACAATAGATCCTTGCAAAAGATACCTGCAAGTAGATTTTGAAAATAAAGATTAAGAAACATACAAAAATGAATAGATAATCTAATTCTAACTATAAGAAGTAAAAAAAAACCTACTCTTGATTTGGTACAATATTTGCTTTAACTGCCGAGCTAAGGATATCATGTGAAGAAAGACTTTGCAGCTCTTGTTGTTTGGCTGAAAATTCTGATTCCATTATTTAATCTGAGAATAAATCAAGATAAGTAATTAGGTAAAGTAGTAAAAGAATTATGTCAGTACTTAGGATTAGTAGTTTATTTTATTATCCATATATTACATTACACGATTACATATTTATTGCAATTTTTTAAAATATTATATGTACTGTTGTGTACGCTAAAATGCTACTAAAATTCTAATCGTAAAAAGTCAATTGAACTCAAATTGGTAATTGTACTAACTTACGTGCCTACTGCTAGTACAAGTAATTAATTGGATTTATTAGAATGGATCTTTTAACTGTACAAACTAATACTAGTACAACAATTAAGCCTTAAGATAATTTCGATATTTCGTTCCATACATGTATAAAATTATAATTTCCAAAAAAAATATATATTTTTCAATATACGAGATTAATACTATAGGTAGTAATAGTAATATAATATACCTAAGGTACCTAATAGATAAGGTGCCCAATCTACTATTAGATTGGGCACTAAGCACATCCTGAAATCTATTCTAAATAAGATATTATTAAGCAACTCGGCTTGATTCGCATCAAAACCCATATTTTTAACAGACCAATTATAAATATCAACAGGACATGGCAAATAGTAGCATACAAATATTTCTTTTAAAACATCTAAAAAATATGATACCTTTAGGATTTAACTACATACCATATCTATATCTATAATTACATCTAGTAATAATACCTATAAATATTAAGTTAGGTAAATTACAGAGATACCAGATTTTTTTTTAGGAATATGAAGAGATAATGATAGTATTTGTGTGAGATGACCGAGCTTTTGCTTTCGTAATCCTTAATCCTTACACTGCCGGCCAGTGTGTAAAAACATATTTAAACATACTTAGCAATTGGACCTTAAAAATTAGATTTTTTCTAAATTAAAAGCTACATTCCCTTTTACCTTCTTTTTCTAGACTAGAATAGGGATATCAAATCTAGCCTAAGAATGAGGAAACACGTAACTAATTATCACAAGTACAAGTCCAAATCCAAATAATTAAGTCAGTATACTATGTAGTAGGTAGTTTATGGCCTAGTCATATACTAGTAAGTCATGGTTCATACCTAATTCATATGTATAAAAGATACATGCATAAGAGGCATGCTATGCGTAAGAGTCAAGAGTATGCAAGGTAGGTGTTTAAAAATATTTAAAAATTAATAGTTTTGTATCCATTATAATATCATAATCGTATCTACTAATCTAATACAAAAATATATAGGTATTGCAAAAATTTAAATACCTACTCTGTAAGTATGCTGATACTAGAATAACAAATCCTAAGAAAATTGCATATAAATATTACTCAAATTCAAACCGTATTTGTAAGTAAGTACATATATTTGTAAATATGCTTTAAAAAAAGAATCTTATTTTTCATATCCAATAGTTCATATTCCAATTCACAAGCATTTTATATGAAAACTCGTTCGTATCTAATAAAAAATTATAGACATACAGAACAGATACATATATGACATTCAAAATACAGATACTTGCTAGTACCCTACATTTACATTAGCATATTTAAATATGAGCAGTGAGTAATATATGTTATTGAGATTGAGAATCTTTTTGCTTTTAATCTCGTGAAATTTTTTCTAGTTTTCTAATCATCGCCATCGTCATCAAGTAACTTATCCTTAGTTGTTCATGTCAATACATCATATTGATAAAAAATCACAAGAGCGTAACAGTAACATGAATTTTTGTATTACGTTAAGGAGCTTTAAATTAAAGATTTACTTGAAAAGGACAAAAAATTAAAAAGGCTTGTTTAATGTTGCTGTTACAAAGATAGCGATATTTACTTAAAATGAAAATATGCAAAAATTAAAAGTAATGTTAAATGCCAATGTCAATGTTAACCTACTTCGATCTATGTTTTCGTTTTTTACCAGATAAAAAGAAAAGATAAAATAATTAAAAATTGCCTGTACTATATACAATGCACTACGGACTCTATATAAGTAGAAAGAAGAGACCTGTTTATTGTGGGAGAAATTGATGACACTCCTCGAGTCCGAGTCGAGTAAGAGTAAAATAAAAGTTAATAGCAAGCAAATAATCAGGGCTGTGATATCTTGCATAGTTAAAACTGATTATTTTTTTGCATTTTGATTTTTGAGGTTTCTTTCCTTTTTAATTAAAATTAAAATTGAATGGATCCATAACCATAATTTACATAGTCCATTAATAAACATAACTGAAGTCAAACAAGTCTAGTTTCAAATTCTAAATTTACTAAATTGAACCAGACCCCCTGACTAAAAGTCTCTGTAAAGCATCAAATAGGAGGATAGGTATAGGTAGGTATTCTACTTAATTTTTAAGAAGTTTTGCCTCTAAAAATATCCTATACTGTATACCTAAATGGTGAAAGAAAATGTTTTATCAATTTAAATATTTACGGATACATATATATATACAATTCCTCAACTCAAAATTGTTATTAAAATTATCTGCATTGAAATACAAAAGGCTAAATAAGGATATCTAAAGGATTATTGGAATCAATTTTATGATCAAAATATTCTCAATACACATGTACATTACATAGGTATTATACTATACTGTTCCCTTATACCTTCTACAATACTTAATACATCCATTATCAAAAATTAAATGTTTAAAAAATCAGGAATACATAAACAATATGGTACAGAGCGATTAATAATGTCTAAATCAAATAGGTTTTACAAATCTACGATTGAGAGTCATGAAATGAATAGTCTTGACCTAAGGTAGTAGAAATAGAATAGGAAATACTATGAGGAAAATAAAACAAAACATTTACCAAATATGGAATTTCATAGTCATTATCAATATTTGTCTTGTACATTAGATATAACCATTACAGTAATAAGCACATATTTAATTAATACAATAATATGACTTTGTGTATCAGTACTTGTAACATCGAGAAATCTCTTTTCATGCATAACATAAGCAAAAATATCTCATCTCTGCTGCCACCAAAAAGGCATTTGAGATAAACAAGAATAAAAATCGCAAGTTATTTAGCGAGAGCAATGAATTAAAAGAGAAAGTCATTCGAGCGAAAAAACATTTAACATTTCATTTCATACGATCTGCAGTCTGCTATACGAATATTTTTTATAAACATAATCTTTGCAAGAAGTAAAGTACAGTACTTACATTGTACAACAGTACAAAATTGCATTTCATATGAATTTGTTCATACAGCAGACTTGTTTAACTGGTAGAAAGAGACAGTAAAATCTCTACCTTTAAACCTTATGTATTTTATTTATTTTTATTGCTTCACGAATACTTTTATAGTAAGAGCACTACACCCAATATCATTTTACTTATAACATTTTTTACCACCACTTTTAGAATCAAAGGTCAAGATTCCATTGAATTGTAAAATACTTGATTGCGAATGTAAATAAAAACCATTTAATTAAGAATATGAATAAAAGATACGAGTATCCGAGCACATCAATGCTAGGCATCGGCATCTAATAAGATTTTATGCATTCTATTTGTATTTGTATTTAATTAAATTCAATTCAATGTATATAATTATAATTAGAAATATGTATATCCAAAATAAAGTAGATGTAAATACCTCTCACAAACACAAAACCAGGTTAAAAATAATCAAGTCAATGCATATCTACTACTACTTCCAACTACTATGCACCAGTATAACAGTAGAATTGTATGTCCAAGACTATTAATTTTTGACGCTTATCGAATCCAACTAAAAATATTTATGTACCTACCTAGGTATATCAACAAATCAACTCAAATGTGCGAATAACCAACAAAAAGTGATATTTAATTGGCATATATATGCGTTTTCCAACTGTGAATATGGCAAATAAAACCAAATAAGAGATGAATTTCAATAATACCACACAGCTAAAGAATATATCCACATATTCTCATCAGGATAAGTATATGGCTTTGCATGTAATTTTTACTGCAGACTGCAGATCAGGTATGTACTATCAGTATGTACTATCAGTAGTAGGTATTTAAAATTTATAACATTACATACAGAAGATATAGGTAGTAATCCTCAGGTAAGAGATTATTAATTGAATTGACTCAAGAGTGTATAAGGCGATTCATTCATTCATTTTTATAATGTGCATAGGTAATATGCTTTACAAATACAAAATTCAGAGATAAAAAAGGTATAGAGAGAGCAAATGGACTACTTTTGACCCACAGTTCTACTTTACACTCTCGACTGCAAAGATCTCTCTTAAAAATTTAAAAACTTCTTCCTTATACCTTTAGACATAGTAGTATCCAATAGTTAATACATATTATTATATTTTTCTTGTATAGGATAGGTATAGTATAAAAAAATTGCTTATAAGACTTCAAGTCAAGTTTCAAGTTTCTCTAATTGGACATCATCAGCTCTAAACTATTCTACTCTACTCTCCTTTACTCTTACGACTATTAAATTATATTCAACTAGATATTATTACAAGAAAAAAAAATCAAGATTACTATGTTTGCAGTACTTCTTAATACAGTTGTAATCTTTTTAAGGTGAAGGTGAAATAATTACAATTTGCCAAAAATCACTACCTGACGTTGATGGTTAGGGTTCATTGTCCAAAACTTTCGATTTCGATTCTCAAAAATCCAATCAAAATAAATACCAATAATGGACAATTAAAAAATCTCAAAATAACATCCCATCAAATATGATTTCAACAACAATAGTATGGAGAAGGAGATCTTCATGGCGGCTTTTTTTCCTAATCTCATTGATTTTTGGAGTTTGGATCTCTTGTAGTTTGATACCATCAGTGAAATGTACAGTCACTTCGTACAAAAGTTATCCAGAATTATGGCGAGGTCGAAGAAACTTATCTCCTGCTGTTGGTCATTTTGACTCACGCATGAGACAAACACAAAGTCAATTTGATACTTCACCCTATTATTATTATTTTAATAAAAGAATGGGTGAGGAACAAACCATGGGTAATGGTTCAAGTGTCAGTGACATAGTTTTTGTAAATACCAATAGCTCTAGTTACACTATTAATACTGGTACTGGTACTAGTGATAATAATAAAGTATTAGACATCAATTCATCGGATGCTTGGATCCGAAACGGTAATGTACCCCTAAGGGGTAAATTCAGACGACGAAGGGTTAAAAAACGAAGAAATGGTACAATCATTCCTGTTGAAGATAAATTTTTTCCTCAACTAAATGACTCAGAATCTGTTGGACTCGATTCTACCACTTCTAGTGAAATGTCAACTATTCTCAGCACAACGGAGGATTCAGTTACAGACACTGAGTCGACAACTACTGAAAATTATACTGGGAGTACTGACGAGAATGTGATTTTTGACGATGATGCAACTGCAAAAATAACTGAAACGACTGAAACACCTACTAAGGATAATGATATCAGTGTCAAAACTTCATCAAGTGGTGAAACTTATGAAATTGTTCCACTATTTATGAGGCCGGGTATTTGGAACGATAAAGGAAATTCACTTGAAATAATCGCATCAACAACCCCTGCTGGAACAAAAAGACGAAGAAAAATGAGAATGCAAAGAAGACGTAAACGACCTAATGCCATAAATAATCTAAATAATCATAAAATGTTTGAATACAGTGGTAGTGGTAATAATTTATTAACAAACTCGGCAGTTTCAGATTTATATTCAAGTGAGAGTGCGAATCCTTATGTTCACAATGGTTCAACGCCAATTTCATCGGATTTAAGAAATACTTTACTATTTGACCATTTGAATTATTTTCATCCACTCTTAACTGCTGACTCGATCGTTTCGTCTAAAGAAAAAAGGCCAGAGGATAAAAATGTTGCCATTGAGCATAGCCTAAGTGACCATGTTGACAATATCCCAGTTGCTCATGATCTTATTTATACTAAACCTCATCCATTGTTTAATTTAGATTCTGTTATATCATCAAAAGAAGAAATATCAAAGTCCAGAAATGGACCGAATTATTTTTATCCTTCAAGTAGTTTTTATGATAGTGAAAATACAGCAAGAGAAATTATAACTGAATCAACAACATCAAGAGGAGATCCGATGGAGACATTTCAATTTGATATTAGTGAACACGATCCTACGACTTATAAACCTCATGTCTCAATCTCCCCAACACTCTCATCAAAAAGACCTCCTACTATCTTGTTACCTAAAAAACCTAGTATTACAACAACAACTACAACTACAAAGGTAACTTCTAAACCAACAGTTATTACAACAGCGAGAACAACAACAACAATAAAAACAACAACAACAACAACACCGCCGCCTACAACAACAACAAGATCAACACCACAAAGAACTAGAGGAACTATAACAATAAAAATTACACCAAAGCCAAAGCCAACTCCAAAACCATATACTGAAATACCTCAACAACAAAAGGCTACAACTAATCCAGATACCCATATCACATTAACATCCTCGTTTAAATCAAATCCACAAAAAGAAGCAGAAAATATAAGACAATCCATTATAATAGCCCAACAGAATAAAATCAAGGAGGAAAAAGCAGTGGTGAAAACAACTACGACCAAATTAACAACACCTAAACCAATACTAACAACTCAAGCGACTACACCAACTACAACAACAAATATGTTCCAGCAATTACTTAAAGAATTAGGTAGTTCAAGTCAAACTACCAAACTCCCTGGGACTGATATTTTTTCAAATTTATTTACAACCCCATCAACTACAACAAGTATAAATAGTCAAATAAATAATAATGCAGGTCTAAGTAATCTCTTTGGATTAAATCAAAATCCTACACTAACTAATAGTCAACACCAGCAAAATGGAGGGTTAAATGATATTTTTAATCTTTTGAACATTTTTCAACCTCAAGCAACAACAACGGTAGCCCCTTTTGTGGTCAAACCATCATTAGGCTCTCAAGATGCCTCACCTGCTGAAACTGCACCCAAAGGAGGATCATCATTAGAAGAATTAACAGCTCAGCTCGAGTTATTAGAAGGTTTAGTAAAAGGGTTATCAATTCACTCTGCAGATCAAAACCAACAAAGTGCCACAAATGGTCATGTTCATCAGCAATCAACTAATGGAGCTTCATCAAGTTCAAGTGGAGGGCTTTCTGAAGCTGATTTGAAATCCATATTTTCGTTGATTGATTCTAATCAAAATCAACAAATTTCCACAATTAAGACCACATCGAAATCTCCAACAACTACAACTACTACCACTCCAAAACCAACAACTACAACAGCTAAACCTACACATTTCACTATACCTACTACAACTCTACATCCGGTAAGAAAGTCTTATTAAAATTAAAATACCTACTACCTATACTAGTCATAAGAAAAGTATGTAAATAAGTCATGATCATGATTCTAATTCTAACTTAGGTATGTTGATAGTTGATGAGTGTTGAGCCTAAAGATATATATATGCTAGGTTAGAGACAGAAAAATATCTTATATCCTATTTCTGTTTAAATTCTTTAGGTACTTAAAAATATGCTTGACATATTTACCGGAGGTATTACTCCACAAAATCAAAATTCTCAAATAGATTTTAATAATCTGTTTGGAACAACTTCAAGACCTCAAGTTTTATCAACAACAACTTTGAAACCATTTTTGGATTCTGTGTTAAATGCTATACAACAACAGCAACCCAATGAAAGTCAAAATCAACAACAAAATGTTAAAGTTCCTCCACCATCGACAACTGCTACTAGTTCCAAAGATCCAACATCAGACTTATTTGCTCAACTACTGAACTTGGGGCTAGCTGCTGACAATCTTCAACAGCAATCAAATTCGGTAAGATCTCCTCCTCCTCAACAACAACAGCCAGCAACTGTCCTAGGACCTCAGCCTATACCCTCATTTGACCTAGCATCATTGTTCGGGCTTAACAACTTTGCTGCCCAATTAACAACAACAACACAAGCTCCAAGAATACAACAACAAAATCCACTAGATTTATCACAGTTATTAAATTTATTTGGCGGAAATAATAATGGAGGAAACAACAATTTCCTTCAGCCTCAACCTCAGAAAAGACAATCACCTACTGGACTTTATTATTGGCTAGATTTGAATACATTCTTCGGAGGAGACCCAACTACTGAGCCTTTCTCAGGTAATTTTCTATAGATTAGATTTGACTAACTTTTTAATTTTTATCAATGATTATGAATGATTACTAAATACTAAATACCTACCTACTCAATTCTTATCTTATGACTTTCCTTTTAAAGGTTTTCGACCAAAATTGGGTGCAAGAGATCATTTTATAAGGGTGCAAAGAAACACAGTTGCGGATAAACGTGATGGTGGATACTTTGGATAAATATCTAAAATCTAATCTAATCTACTTTTTTATGAAGTAGTTGTATAGTTTAGTTTTAGTTTTGTGACCAAACCAAGAATCTCAGGATCTGAACGTGATTTATTGTGAATATTTATTATTTAAGAGAAAGGGATAATAATTGATTAAGATTTTTTTGCAAGCTTTACTTCGAGGGAATCAAGTTTATTACAAAAAAGTGAGTTATCAACTTGATATACTATTGCTTATGCATTTGAATTGTGATTGCGTTAAGCTATGTATATTATTAAAAAAATATTAAATGAATTTGTTAATGTGTTGTTCTGATTTCACTTTAATAAGAGCGATTGGTTTTTAAATTTTACATTCATACTCGAACTATATAATTTGACTTGAATTCTGTACCTATGAATTATGAATTTTCCCAGATATATGTATTTTTATTGTAATGAACGTAAATGCAGTCAATTCAATACAGTTCCTTATGAAAAATGGAATTCGAATTTCGAATGGACGATAAATGCTAGACACGACACGACTTATTCTAAATTTTTCATTTTAGCTACTGGCTATAAGTGACTACTACTACTAACTACTAATACTAGGGTATGAATTTACAGCTTATTAGCAACTCTATTGTTACTCTATCTAGTATAAATTAATTTTTAAAATATTTAAATCCGCAAAACTGCAAGATAATTAGGATTTTATGTGACTGTTTAGATTAGACAGAGTAGATATTTGGAAACAATCAAACCTTAAGTTTTTAGTTTTAGCTTTTGAAGTAGTAGGTAGGTCTTCAGTAAGACGTAAGTATTTTTTGTACTATTTATTACTTTATGATATGATTAAGATTAGGAAATTAATTGATTGACGATTAATTAATAATTAATGAGATCAAGGAGATTAATGATCAGGGAGGGAATAATTTTTGTCGTTTAGAAAAAGTCCTTATTTTACTATGTATTACGATATTTTGATTTAGAAAAATCAGAAAAAATTGTAAACTTAGGTAGGTAAATGTTTTTGCCAAATAATTTTGTAAATCAATGCAAATTTTTTTTTTACTGAAGGGCCGGCCAGTTAGAAAATTAGAAAACAGAAAAACGTAAGATAACTAGGTACCCTACTACCCAATTAAGCTAATAATTTATGATCCAAATCCCTAAAATACATATGTATTAATAATCCCTGCGCTGCATTGGGAATGGGGACGATATTTAGAAAATTAGAATACTTTTAGATAATTTTTAGAATAAAAATCTGTTTACGTTCATCCAAAAAACTTAATTTAATAAAAAAAAAAAATTACAATTGAATCAATTCAAAACCAAAATGGGTATTATTAGCCTACTTTAAATTGGTAAAATTCTTTAGATAAGTTTATAGAGTAATAGGTAGGGTATTATACCTAAGATCTAGAAATACCTACCCGGGTACCCCTTAACATATTTTATTAAATTGACTGTAAAAAACCTTTTTTGTACCTCTTTATAAAACCTACCTACCTACTACCTAGTATGTATAATTAATTACCTCCTATTATGAATAATCTCTATTTTCTAGAATCTAGGTAGGTACAGTGTACCTATATATTTATTTATGAAATGGTATGTAGTATGTACTATAAGTAATGTAATGTAATGTAATGATAGTTTCTATTATTTTATCATTATAAAAATTTAAATAGGTAGGGTATAGTTAAAGTAAAGCATACCCCTAAAGTATTTCAAATTTCAATCAAATCTTTAGATACAATACAATACAGATATAATTTACCTATACTATAGATGTACATAATGCAATGTAATTAAATAAATTTTTATGAATAAATTATACTTTGATAATTCATTATTTCTATACACTACACAATCCCATACTACTTACTACATAATAGGTAATATAATATACCTACAAAAAATACAAAAATACAAACTGTCATCCGATCCGATCCGTCACTTATCAAATCTAGTATTTTACTATACTGATAAATGAATTTTTCATTTACTATTATTAATAGTCTATTAATTATTGATATTGGTACAATAGCTAGTGCAGTGTAGAATCTTTTTTATCAATGAATTTATTAAGGATTCGATGGTACTTGGCATTTTACCTATTACTAGAGATTAAAAGTATCCTCGACCTCGGGGTTTTCAGAGCTGAATAATTATCTAAATTGATCATCAAAATCTAATTAAAAAACACTTACCTTTATCTTGTACTGTACTATGTATACTGGTTAGTTCAATATTCAAATCAAATTCCGACCGATTCGATTCCCTAGTTTAAAATTGACCCCGAACACCGACAGTCAGCTAACAGAAATTAATTACAATTACTTACAAATTACTTTTTAACTAACAACACCACAAAATGTTTATATATAATTTAGTTATTAGTGAGTAGCAATAGAATTGCATTGTTAGTAGTTTATTAGATTTTAGATTTCATTGAAATCATTTCATTTCAATAATAATTGAATAAAGAAATCTGCCACAAAAAAGTATTTGGTTTAGTTTTAGCAGTAGGCTTCTATTTACAAAAAAACACTCACTTCACTACTTGACTCGACCCTGAAGCCGAGAAAGTTAATTGCATCGTAAACTTAAAAATAATTTAGAAGTTTTGAACCCTGCTTCTGGGAATCCATCACATTCTACTGGAATCTAGCTGCTGATCCTGATCACCATAAAAAAGGTAAGAATTGTATTTATGTACCTAATTTGTAGTTTTTGCTTTACATTTTAAAATGCGCTTTTCCCTATCCTTTTTTTTATTAAATTCTGACAAATATCTAAACCAAACTATAATTTGTCAAGTTAAATAGTGACATTTAAGTTCTATATAAATTTACTAACTGTAATTGAAAATAACAAAAGATTATCGGTGATATCTTCTAGTTTTTCTTTGATTGACAACAAATACCCAGCAGTTCTATAACTTCTGTTTTACCAAAAATGTCAAATTATCCGAATCAAAATCAAAGCCAAGGTTCTATGATGCAGCAAGGTAATTCTAATTAATATTATTCTCAAATGACTAAATTATCCTTTAATTACATAAAGTTTTAAATGGATTATATAAAATAATTTGACTATTAAGGCGGAGGTTCAAATCCAAATCAATTCAATTTACAACAACAAATTACCGGTCAAAATAATTTTGGGCAGATGAATCCAAGTGTTCAACCCCCTCACTCAATGGCTATGGGTCTAGGACAAGGCGGAAATATATCACAACAGCAAGTAAGCAATTCTAGTTTTCTTGATCTTTATCTTTATCTTAGGATTAATCATTACCTAAATGCTTTTACATACTTACCTAATACAGTAAATGTATATTTTATAGAAGCTTGTCAAGTTTTAAAATAATTTATGTATTACAGTTCCATCCAAACCCTCAACAGCAACAACAAATGAATTATAGTGGAGGTGGAGGTACTGGAGGAAATATGAATTTTGGTATGCAGATGAATCCTCAGCAACAAATGCAACAACAAGTACGGCAATCTCCTACACTTCAGCAACAACATATTCAACAGCAACAACATCAAGCTCAAATGCATCAGCAACAAATGAAGAATCAAGCAGCAGGGGGGCCTGTACCACAATCGCAACAACAACCTTCAACAAATACTTCTAGCACTGCATTAACTCAACAATTATTAAGTGGTAATCCTGCATCTGTTGGTTCTGTAAGTGGTGAGCCTTCTCAGGCAAATCAACAACAAATTGCTCAACAACAACCAAAAGAATTGAACCCAGCATCTCTGTGTAGGTATGGTCAAGAGACTGTACAAGAAATAGTTTCCAGAACTCAGGAAGTTTTCCAGGTTTGTATACCTATAAATATGATCTATCTATTTCCTGTAGATAGCTAAAATCTAAGTCAAGTTTATTAAAGTACCCTACCTATTATAATCTTTCAGATTCTGAAGCTTGGTAAGTTTTGATCTTTTGTATTGTACTGTACTATCTTAAATTATTCTTTTTCATTAGTTGCACCACCAGAAGGAAGAAATATACCAATAGATAGAAAACCGAAATTTCAAGAAACATTAAAAAATATCAGGGCCCTTTTTAAGAGATTAAGAGTGATTTATGTAAGTAGAAATTTTAAATTAAAAACACATTACAGCAATTTTTTGATATTAAAATTTAGGATAAAATTGAAGAAAGCTTTCCAAGTGTTGAAGATAAGGATTTTGAAGAATCTATACCACTAAAAAATGACGATGTCAAGACTAGTACAACAATAGATATATTATCTCCAAGTCCGCTTGATGATAAAAGAAATACTGAATCTTATAAGCAAGCTGTCGAAGAGTATAAAGAAATTGTCGAAGTGAGTCCTTTTTTTTTTACTTAGGTTTAAATGAATTTTATTACTTATTTCATTTTAAAGCATGATTTTAAAAATATGATAAATCACAGTTTTTACATTAATTTTTTAAATTAATTCATCTAATAAGAGTAAATAAGTAAATAACATTATAATATATTAATAATTAATTGGGAGTTTGGAATGTTTTTTTCTGTACTAAAAGTTTGACTCTTAATTCTGTTTTTTACTCTTTATCTTTCTAGTTAGTGGCCATAAGGAATAGGCATTTGAAAGAAACGATTGACCATCTTAGACAAATAATTTGGGACATTAATACAATGTTAACAATGCGGAAGGAATAACATTTTATGATCAAACCAAAATTTCAAAAACTCGTAGCAATTTTGGAGTATTCTGTTATTAAATTAAGGAACTCAATGATCAAAATCCTACATTAGAAGTACAAGGATAAAAATTATCTGGAATCACCAAAAAAGTTTAAATTGACAAAAAGAAGCAGATTGTAGACCTGCTGATTTTAATTTATTTTAAATATATGTACCTTAAGTATGTATTTTTTGTATAAAGGAACTTATCCATTGCCTAATCGTAAGTTAAAATTATAATAGATTATATTTTGTATATTTATGTCATTATATTATGTACCTACTTTATCTAGCATTTACTTATACCTTACACTAATTTAAGTATTAAAAAGAAAAAGGAAGATTTTAAATAAAAAAAGGAAAGGCAAGTCTATTCCCTTTTTCGTTTATATGCCTAGGTATTTTAATAATCCAGTTTTTGTTTTTTTTGTCATCTTATAAATGTTTAATTGATTTCATTCACATGGTGGATATATTATAATGTAATACCAATATTCTATCTTCTTGTGGTTTTTCGTTGGCTAATTTAAATCGATCAGTCATTGACATTGAATAGACTCTATTTTATTTATAAAATGTAGGGTAGGTATGTATTAAATAAATATGCTACCTGCACAAATAATGATATACAAAATTTGAAAGAAAGATTTCTGTGTTCCTATACTCTGTTGTAATAAATATGGTATGAATGAACATGTGTAAAATTTGTACCCTACTTAACATACCTATTACTACTAGCATAACCTTTCAATTCTTCACTGTAGGTTACTTATCTAGTTGGTATTACATACTTACACTATTTAAGAGTAAGTAATGTATTTTTTGATTGAATAGGGGTTTTTTTCGGCATTTATAAATCTTTAAAGCTAAAATTTTAAATATTTAATTTTTAAGGGATGTCGATTGACGCCATTTGTGGAATTTCGTCAATAAACTTCCTTTCTTCATCCTTTGTTAATTCAGGTCCCTTTCCAATGAGATAATAGGTCATTAATTGACCCTTTCCTTTTACATTTACCTAAACACGAAATACATTTAGTTATTGAATAATTAGTGTCGCCTTTTGTACCATGAATACGAATAACATTTTTATTATTATTTACCATTCCTCTCTGCTCGAATTGATAGCCATAAATTCTGAGGATTCTAAAAGTTTCTTCAGTCACCTATTTTACACAAGTAGTTTTTATAAATCTTTAATGTTTCCGATCTCTGATTAATATTCAATGCTACTAGTATTTGCTTTTTTATAATTTATTTGTGCTTACTTGAATACAACCAGCTTTTCCTGTCGATTCCATTCGACTAAAAGATAAAAATCAAAGTTTAATAAGTAGATAACTAAACTACTGTTCTTGTGTGTATTTTTTAAAATTTCTTTATTTATGCATTTAAATTTTTAAGAATTTTACCTGGCCACATTAACCGAATTGCCCCTATTAGATAAATTGATCAAATGATTTGAATTAGGTTAGGTAATTTGTGTGTATTAGGTTAATATAATCATAATTTTTTGCCACGTACCATATGTCATACTATGAAAGTCATAATTGGAATGGAATGGAAAAATAAAAACCAGAAATTATATTTTGTAGGTATATTTTAATTAATTATAAATAGTAGGTAGTAATTAAAATGCATACGTGTGGTTTCCTTGCTCCGATTACACCAGCTTGAAATGAAAATTTAATGATAGTTAATTAAATTAATGGTATTAAATATAAGTAACTAGTTGAAGAGCAGTACCTGTGATGGGACCAAAATTAATTCCCATTTTTAGTACAAAATGGTTAAAACTCTGCTCGTTTATTTGTGTTAAAGCTCTTTTTAACTCAAATGCAAATTCCACTAATAATTCCAAATGGGCCATTCTGATTTTTATTGGATCTTCTTTCTTGGCTTGTTTTAATGGATTCAATCCACTTGATGCCCTAAAAGAGAAAGCAAAAACATATATTTTCTCCATATTGATACTTCAGTCTAATCGTAAGTGTACAGATAGAGATAATTTTCTAAAAAGGTTTTTTAACAACTTACATATATGTAGAGCCGATAGTTTTAATTTTGATTATGCTCTCACAAAATTTGGGACTTTCAAGTAGCTATAAATATAGAGCATTCGATACCATATTAGATTGGTAATGGTACATGTACTATGGCAAAGGCAAGTAAAAACTTACAGCATCAAAATCGGAAATGACTTCATTTAGAAATCTCAAGCATTCCAAACCTTGGTTGTTGACATCATCTTCCGAATAAAAATCTATAAACGTATAGATAAATTGATAAGGTAGTTTAGTAATCAATTTAAAGGTATATTTCTATCATAAAGAATTTGATTGGTGAAAGTTAACTTTCACCTTACAAGTTTTTATTTCATACCTGAAAAATTGGGCATACTTGCAAATAACACACCTACTTCTGAATAACTCTGACTGTATAGCTCTTCATGCTTTCTCCTTCGATTACCGAGAAAATGAATTGCAACATGCTGTGTAATATAAAAATTAAGGATATTTATTATGTAACATATGTTAAGAGTATGAGATTAAATGTAAAGCTTTAGGGAATCAAATATAACCTACCTGTGGTAGAATATTGTAAACCTATAGAACAAAAATGTCATTAATCATAATTGCTTTCACTTGAATGGTCAGTCTTTTGGAATTTTGTTTGTAAAAAAAAGATTTATCCTTACTAATTGCTCGTTATTATTCTTCAGTACTGTAGCACATTCTCTGAATTTGAAAAGAATAATAATCAGAAAAATCAAAAATATTTAAATTTCCTTATCCAAGCAAGTTAATAATCTTTATAATTTCTCTACTAACTAAACTACTAGGTATTCTTTAAAACACTAGGTACACAATATGTAAACATACCTTTGTTGTTCAACTTCGGTTTTCCACAAGAAAAGAACTCGAGATGATTTTTCAAGCTAACAATTAATAACATAGGAAAAAAGGTTATTTAGGATTAATACGAGTAGGATTATTCAATAGATTCATGTTCTTGTTACCCTTCTATTTAATGAGGTTAGACAGCAGAATACAACGAGTATGAATGCTACAAGATAGCATTTCTCTGGAATTAAACTTTAAAGTAAAAAAAATTATATTAATTTATTGTTGAGTTGTGGTTTTTTTGCACTTTAAACTTACTCATATTCGCCCAAATAAGAAAATTTTTCGCCACAATCGAGGATTTTCTTGAAAGGGTTCAGGGTAATAATGACTCCGTGAAGTAACAGAACGAGTAGGATGGCAATTGATTTAAGCTAAATAAAAAATAGAGATTATTAGACATTAGTTCATGGCTGTTGAATTTTCAAGCTTACCCAGAATCCAAGTGCAGATAAAAGAGATACAGAAAGTAGTAGAAGGGTACAAAAGAAAGCCTATTTTAAAATGATCTTTTATTATCATTCATACCCTATTAAATAGAAGGACAATAGTAGATAGATTTACCATGTAGGCGGGGAAAGGACAGCCAAGACTTGAAAATGGCATCGCTGAGGTCGGTAAAACTAATGGTGGGTCAACTGAACCATAGTGGTGGATTTCTTCCATTGTTGAATTCTCGCATGTCTTACCAGCTTCGAAACATGGACACTAATAGCAAATATTACAATTTTTATCCAGTTCTAATTGAAAATTCATATTGCATAACATAATTTGGTTAGCTGAACTTTAATATGGGATGAGCGTTTGTGGTCAAGGAATTAAATATCTTATTTCTCCAGATAGATATATAAGAAAAATCACGACTCTCTGCAATTTAATTGAAATATACTTCTACTGCTCTGCTAACTGGTTAGATTAAGGGTTGGACTTTCGTATTTTATTTAGGCATCATTGATTTCCAATTTAATAATTATTTAGCAAGTAATACAGATACTACTTACTACCTGCACCCAGGTAGTATTGCATTTGCAATAGATAGATAGAATTGGATTGGATTACATAAAATAAAAGTCAAATATCGGATATTTTAATGGTTAATTGGAATTTTTTCTTACTATGAATACTAGATTTGATGCAGTCAGTATTAGGATGGTTAGAACGTCTACAACACGACGAACCCAGAGCTTCGAGTCCAGGGAACAAATCTGATTAAAGATTGAAAGTTTCTGTAAAAGCAATAGACATATCGATTATTAATTTGGGCTATATACAGATAGTACCCCTTATACAGTATATGTATTGATTTTACGATATTTCAAGTATAAGTTATTTTAAACCAGCCAATGATTTTACATATTACTTACCGAGATTCTCGATTTGTTTTGATTTGTGGTGTCACAGGCGGAAAGGGCTGATCCAAATAGGAGTAGGGTGATGCCGATTATCGCAGTCAAAAGGGCAAAAAGGGTAAAGGACATGACGAAAAATGTCGCAAAAGTGAACGACACGAGAGCGATTGGGCAAGCAAGTGAGGTTACACCGGCATAAGGTTCTTTGTGCACGACAAATTCTGATTCTTTTCCTTTATCACTAAACCAGAGCCATAGCCAGTGGGATTGATGAGATAGGTCTCTGTTTTGACAAAAAGTTAAAAATAATTAAATTATAGAAGAAATTCCTTGAGCTTTTTTGTACTTATATATACTGCAGTTGAATGCATAATTCGATGCATTTTCATACAGACACAGGTAGTATGCTTTTTTATTATTACTTACTGCTATTTTAATAAATGTACCAAAATAAATATTTTATGTAGGATTAGTTGCTACAGATAGTATTATATAGGGTACATACTACCTATGTAGTAAATTCTTACTTATTACATATATTCATAGCAATTTTAAAAGTTTCTGGGTTTCGAATTTCATAGTCTGCTTCTGAATTTCGGTTTTACAGACTCAAGATCAGACATGAAAAAATACTCTTTTTGCAGGATTTTATAATCCAACGAAATTTTACTTCTAGTTACCTACTAGACTAGTTATGCCTTGGGTATATTTATTATAGTTGTATAACTATCTTTTTTTTATTCTGCTACTATGTATAGCTTTTTTTAAATATAGTAGGTATGTAGGTAGTAAATATATACTATGGGAGCAGAAAGCTAGGCCTATCACAAAACTCCTTCAGATATGGATACTACTTGTAAGCTTTTTTGGCTTAATTTTATCTGGAACTAGAATCTAAATAGAGAATATTTCTTTGTAGCACTTGCACAATAGATAAATGGTTTTTTTGTAGGTCTAACAATAAGATACCTATAAGTATAGTAAAGGTAAATATGTATAAGTACCCATATAGAACTTAACTATACAAGTATAGAATTATATTTATAACTATCGATATTACTGGATACAGCCTACAGCATCTAAGATTCAAGTACAGTTATTATTAAAGGTACTAGCTTTCTCTACTCGTACCTATATATGTAGGGTACTCGTAGATGTGTCTGTCTCTCATACATGCAAAAAAATCGATTTCTTTTTTGGCCTAGAGCTTTCAGGGAAATGTAGGTAAGGTACGAGTACGTTAGGTAGGGTATAGTCGCTATATTCATTTTCATAGTTGATACTATATGAGAGGGGATTGCTAAATATCGTCATCATAATCGTACATAGAGATTGGAATTGGGATTAGGAATAGTGTTATTAATTGGTAATTGGTATTGGTATATCTAAAATGAAATATTTTTTAACTTACTTGTAACCATCCTGAAATTTAAAAAAACCATAAATAAGTAAATGTTTTTTTTTCGTATTTCATTTGTATTAATGAAAATGGATTTTATATCACAAGTCAAGTTAAAGAGAAATATATAATATTTTTGCTACAATTCTAGTATTAGATAGAAAACTTACTCGAGATATCAGTTCTTCTTTAAGCCGTTTCCTATACTCCAGCTCGGTGTCTTTCCTTGACGTGCTATTCTCTTCGACAGCACTCTGTTAAAATCGATTAAGTCTCCTTTACTTTCTCAATTTGATATGATCGATACTTTTAACTAAAGTTGAGTATAACCTAACTGTACTTTAGTTAGGCTTAAGCTTTTCTAGTTCTAGTCTAGATTTTCTATAATACATACACTTTACTTTTACTGTCATGTTATAAAATCATATTTGAACTACCTATGCCTATAACTTTGTACATAAAATAGTCCAAAATAATGTAAGTTCTAAGGTATTCTTGCCCTTTGATTTCTTTGAATTGTTAAGAATTTTAAACCTTTATAATACTAGTAAAAATAATAGTACCCTACAGTACAGTATTGAAAATGAATGATATAATTATTTTTCTATATAATGAGTATGTAGGGTTTGATTCAAAATTTAAGATACATTCTTTGCTTGTTATTTTAGATAAAAATTTAAGAATGGAGCTATCGATTTTAGTTTAAACTTGACTTTTTTTGCTTTAACAGGAAGGGTAATCTTGAAGTTCTTGAAGTATTCTAGTAAATGGAATAGTTAGAGAACTATGACTATGGTTGAAACTTTTTTAATGAAGATTCGAAATATAGAATATACTTCCATATTCCATTGTATTATTTTAAAGTAGGTACTAGTATTGTAGTATTGAGGCATTTACTCTTTACGTATTTACTTTAAAAAGAAATCTTTTCTGAAAATAAGGTTTTTAGCTGATTAAATTTAAGGTTCTACCAAAAATTTGAAGCTTACCTATTTATATTATGTATTGTATATAGGTAGTATTTAGTATTTTTGTATGTATCTGTACCTATTACTACCTAGGTATGTCTTAAAGTAAGCGAACCTACAGAAATAATTTTCCTATTTGCTTAAATATTTCCGAATATAATAATAATAATGAATGTTGTAGTCTTAAAAGTGTTTTTATTGTTACTTACCGTTGAATCTTCAATATAGGTAGAATTCATTTCATTTAGAATTGGTGTAGCCGTTTCATCTTTCTCATGGATTTCTCCATTCTCAGCCTTTTCACTATTCCCAGCTTTCCCATTCTATTTTTGTTAAGTGGGTACGCAAATAAAATAGAGCAAAGAGTAAATTAAATTAGAATTGATTTTCAAACTCAAACAAATAAATACTTGAGCTTTTTTTGCTATTGATTTAAAGTGACTATTACATTTTACACATGTACTTATTTTCTTATTGTTTATAGTTCTTGTTTAAGGTTTTTGTCTGATAAAAGTAAAACTTACAGCTTTTTTATGCCGAACTATAAAATAGGTTTTGATTCCAGCATTTCTAAGCATTTCCTCTCTTTTCTCCCCATGGGCTGGCTCTACTTCGAACTCGTCATTTAGATAACTCAGAGTTTTCTCAGAAACGTGAACTCGTCTAAAATATTTGGTAGAGGATACAATACAATATTATTTAATGAAGTTTGAAGTTATGTATTAAGATAATAATTTTATCAAGATTTTAACTTTCTCAATAGTCAATTCATTTTTCATATACGCTACCTACTACAAATATTTAAATATTAAAATGAGGAAATCGATATTTCAAAGCTGAATAGACTACTTATCTAAGGATAGACCTATATAGCTGATCGCTGAAGAAATCCAGATATTTGGATAACCAGACATTTCCGAAAAATTTTAATCCAATATCTAAGGGTTATTTTTTGATCTAAATTCAATAAAATGTAAGACACTTATGCAATAAAATAAATGTAAGTTACACAAATGAGAATATTAATGAGCAAAAGTACTACGAAATTTTTCAAAAACTGAGAATTTCCAAGTGTCTTATAGGTTTATTTTTAATTTTACAAATATACTAATTCGAATTTTTGTATATTTAAGTGTCATTTTCAGTCTGTAAAATATTATCATTTGATAAGTTAGCATTTGGTGTTATTGTTTAATAGTACTAATATAGATAAAAAGATTGGTAAAAGAATCATCAAACAAAAAGAACTTTTGTGTGACCTCTTTTTCTTCACTCCATTTCCTTGATTCTTAATATAAAGTCTCAGTCTCACAATTTGATACCCGAGAACCGAGTGTTTTGAGCTTTTTCCCTGATTCTCTGACTCTTAAGGAGTCACTTGAACACAAAAAATAGTTTATAGGCAATACCCTGCATAGTTTGTGTAATGGAGAAAATACTATGATGATAGTTTTAAATGGAGAAAACTTTTTTGAGTCTTTCTCTTAGCTTTGTAAACACTTATCGTTAGTTTTTTGTATAAATAGTAGGTAGTATATTTTAACTACTTACCCGGGCATTCCCGAAGATTCCATTTTATTCGCTAGTTCAACATCTTTGGAATAAATGTCGAACTGCCAACGATTTTGACCCAAGACCTGAAAGATTTTATGGATAAAATTTAAATTCATATAGCTTCCAACTCGCATGCGAATTACTATATTCAAAAGTGCTATTTTATGTATTTATATACTCGTATTTTAATGAATACTTACACCAGCTAGAATCGCTCCTGTATGAATTCCTATTAATAAATTATCAGAGGATATTTAATTAACTTTTTGATTAACACCATAAAATAGTAGGGTAAGCAACTCACCGACTCTCATATCTACTGGTGATTTTGTAGATTCTCTTACGTATCTGAAAATAAATATAAAATTTATTAGTGAAATCAGTTGTGGTTTCATTTTTTTAAATCTTTATGAACATGTATCATGTTATTTTTTCAAATATTTAATTTCAAGATTATACATAGTTTACCCTATGCAATGACCTATAGCCTATAGCCTTAAGATACCATATACATGTATTCATAAAATCAGTTAAAATTGTATCTAATTCGAGTATCCGTAATCCGTATACGAAGTATTATAATGTATGAATTCATTTTAGGTTGGAGATTTCGAAATGGTTTAACAGTTATTATGAAACTTGTAGGCTGTAGGCTATTACTATATAATGTAGGTATGTATGTAGCAGTATACTTTATTAATAAAGGTTTCTGAATTTGGAAAAGTACCCAACCCAAATCCAACCTGTATTTTATAGGTAGTTATCAGGCAATGGGTAAAAATCGATTTAGAAAAGACTTTTTTTACGTACTTTATCGCTTTCACCATAGATTGACCCATAAGTACACATTGAATTCCATGGTCGGCTCGTTCTTCGGGAGCCCCACAAATACAGTAGTAACAATCTTAATAGTCATAAGAAAAAGAATTAAAAATACATTTCAAAAGATCTTGAAAAGATTTTCGATGAAAGTATAAGGGGATAATTGATAGAGCATAAAATAAAATAAAATAGAGTTCACTTACCACCCAAGATCTTAATGCGTATTTGATGGTATTTCTATAAACAATATAAAATTATGCAATTAAAAAGGGTAATAAAAAGTAGAAATGCATATGTTTAATAGTAATAGTTGTAGTTGTAAAATAAAACTTACCTCTGCTAGTTTATCGAAACGTGCAAATAATTCATTCAAAATTTTAACTAAATCTGAAGCACTGTATGTAGATGAGATTGCAGTGAACCCAACTATTTGTAAAATTGTATATATTTTATTTAATAGGTACATACATACTCAAGACTTTTAAAAGATACTTGACTTGAACTTACCAATATCAGCATATAAAATGCTCACATTCTCATGCCTGCTCATATAAATCTTTTTAAATTGACAATCCGTGGTCATACCCAAGTCTTGTCTCATTTTTATGGCCAAATGTTCGGGTAGAACTGATAGTAAAAGCTTTTCCTATAAGTTTGTACATTGATTTACTTAGGTACATATATACGATACATATGCGAATAGTATAGATAAATATTTATTTCAAATATAAATAAGTAAGGGTACAAAATATTATACCTGTTCATTAGCTTGTTCCTCAATGACTAGTTTCATTTCTAGAGATTGTCGAGTATCAATGAATGCCCGCCTTTGTTTTTTATCGCTCAAATAATAACAGAGTATGCCAATAATATTTGTACCAGCCAAGAGTATCAAATTTCCACCAAGCTAGAGATATACATTTCAAAATTGAGCAAAATTGAGCTAGAGGTTAATCGCTAATCATTATCATATATCTGTATACCCTATCTACAAATCCTATAATACCTACATAGGCATTAGGTATACATACTATAGGAGGTTTTCCATTAAAGAGTAGGGTACTAGCAGACTTTAATTTTCCACTACAATCACAATCGATTACGCAAAGTTATTAATAACGAGTATTACAGTATAGTTACGAGTATTCCAGGAAATCTTATGTTATGGTTGGGATTTTTAATTTAATAAAAGAGACTAATTAGACGTTTCTTTACTATACGAGTACATATCCCTACTTGTAAAATTGGGATAAAACTGAGTTTTATCTTTTTCTATATAGGTAGGTAGTAGGTACTTCGTATTCATATTGCATGGATTTCGAATTTAAATAAGTACTAATCCTAAGAGATAGGGTACTTAACTACTATTTTATAAATACTCTACCCACTATCTGTATAACATATTTGTTAAACTTTTAAAACTTTGGTAAAACTTTGAAAAAATTGATAAATATTTAAAAATAACATTTGAAATTCGAAATGTTATTTTCTCTGAACCCGAAAAGTAATTGAGTGGAAAAATAAAAGCCTTTCGAATATAGGTATACCAATTGTAAGTACTAGTGTATGGATAATTTGCTAATAAATTTTAAATAATTACCTGTCTGCCCATTAAATACTGTCCCTTTCCACGACAAACAACTGTTACTGAATGCACAATTGCCAAAGCCAGAGTATAAAATATGACAGACCTAAGTCGAATCGGTAGTGTAAGCCAAATGAGAAAAGTCATGAGGATGATCCAACCGATTCCATTCCTCAATGGCATACTTTCATCTCGTCTCAAAATAATTGATAGAAAAATTAAACCTCCCCAGAGTATCACTGATAGATGAGGATTGGCGAAGCAATTTCGAGATAATGGGATCAGCATAATGAGGACTAGTATTGCCGTTATGCTCATTAGTGTAATCATGGTACAAACATAAGAGCTGTCACGATCTGACTTTTCCTCGGTCGAGAGTCCAACTAGTGCCAGGACTATCGGTTCTTCGATTTCGACCGAATTTGCCGGAGGTAATTGTTCGGTCAGTTCTTCCTCTTCCTGGATGTATATGGGAGAAGATTCAGATTCTTCGCTATTTTCATAGTTCATTTGTTCTTCATCCTCGGACTCCGGATGTTTATGTTGATTTTTATTTTGTAGTTTCTCGTGTTCGTGTGCCTTGTGGTAGAAAAAAGGATGTGTCTCAGGTCTCTCTTGTAGTTCGGCACTATCGAGTGGGTCGTTGTTGTTGATCGATGGATACAGTCCTAAGAGTTGATCATTTTTGTATAATGGGTGTTGACCAGGATGACTGAGGTGACTTTTCCTTGTGGATCTGTCATGAGATCGAGGACCATGAAGTGCAGAGCGAGTATGAGCAAAAAAATGTCCTTGATTGGGTGCTTTAGAATGGTGTTTGTCGGAATGATGTAGAACAGTTGAGCGGATGTCTGACGCGTTGAGATGAAAGTTACCTACAAATAAAAGGATATTAAGTTTCATAAAGCACTCTGAGCTCTAGAAAGTTTGTCGTCCAATAATAGTATCAGTATTTCAAAAGGAGACAACTAATCTTTCTCATAATAGAATCACTCTATATGTAGAGATCTTTTTTGAGAACTTGAGTTCAATATTACTCCGTATCCTTTCATTTGATCCATATTCATATACGTATATCAGACAAATATTTAAGAAATATTTATCTGTAGTTTGTTCTTATATCGATTATTGGTATTACAGAGTACCTACCTACTATTACGAATTACGAATACCTTCGTATATAAAATTACCTAAATTTTTTACAAATAAGGCATTTTAGGGCATTATAGACTATGTTTCTTGAAAGTATTGACAAATAAAATAATTACTTACTTGGTTTCAATTCATGATGAATAAATATCGGAGGATGAGGTCCACTTGGTTTTTGTTGTTGGTTGAATTCTCCGCCATGTTGTGCTCTTGAGTTTAATTCCATTATCTTAATATGATCTAATAAATAAAGTAAAGGTCCATGCACTTAAGTATAAGTATAGATATTGTAGGTTGTAGTTGTAATTCAATTAGCTATATTTTTATACTAATACTGATACTGATAGGTAGAGGAAGTGAGAGTAAAAGTGTGCTTGGCTTTCACCTTAAGTGTTTATACTTATAATTAAATTAGTTATCTCACCTGATTCATGGAATTCCTGGAGTTTAAGATGCTCATGAGGGTCAAAGCCGAAGCCATAACCTTCTCTATTTTCAGGGTATAAATACCATCCAGAGAAAATAAAAATGTGTGCTATACAGTAAAAGAGTAGAGAGTAGAGAAAGCATCGAAAAAGTTCTGAACGCTTTCTATTTGTTGAGTGTAATTGATACAGTGATTCGATTTCAGGATCTGAAAATTTTTGTGGCATACCACCCCTCTTCTCTCTGGCCAAAGGCTGGATTTTGATGACACTGAGGGTCGAATCACATCTGATAGGTGGGCCAGGCTCTGTAGAGAATAATTATACTATTATATTTTATTTGGACGTATGAAATAGTCAAAAATAATGATGTAAGCTCCATGTAAGTTTATATTTTGTCATTATCAATATTTTATAAAGGTTTATAAAGGATAAATGTTACCTGGGTCCAACATGTTTTGAAGCTGACTCGCGTGTTCACTTATCATTTTACAAGTACTTTTGAACCCCCTTAACTATAGCTTTTGTACGAGGAAAACACATTGAAAGTGATCATGATGGTGGTGAAATAGCCCTCGAGGGCTAAGTACAAGTACACTGTGCAACACGAGTACAGATATAAGAAGTAAGTGTAAAAATTTGTTTTCTCCAATTAATTGTCTAATGTTCTACTGGTAGTAGTAATCTTGAACTTGAAATTGAAAGTGTTTTGTTTTCATTCTTTTAGTATATGTGTAGTAATCCATATTGTACAGTATAGTATCCTACCGTATGTGTTGAAATAAAGGATCTATATATTTATGATAATGATAATCCTGGATTAAGTACACTGTTATAGTGGAACTTAATAGCTATATGTAGTCGAACGTGGAACATACATTCTTGCACTACATACAAACTCGGACACGGACACAAAAACAAAGATTTTGAGAATCATTCAGGGACTTCAAGGTCTTTCCACCGTAATGGAAGAACAATGGACAAAGTTGAGAATAAATGTCTGTGTGAATTCATCATTTAATATGGTTTTTTGAGATACTGATTAAAGATTAGATGGTTAGTAGTGGTGGAAGCTCTTTTTCTCACTTGGAAAGAAATCACTTGACTTGAGACTTTGAGATTGACTTTGACTTGGTAGTATTGAACAGCAGACTAAACTAGTCAGTAAAGGTAAAATGTATTTGACTGTCAGTTGGTATAATATCTTATAATATTGGTCGGATTTCGAGGAGCAAGAGAACCTCTCCCGTTTCTCGATTCGATCCGAATTTTCCGAAAGATCCGAATGTCCATATACTAAAGTTACTAGTATACTTAAGTAATAGTCATACTACAGTTACAGTATACTGTAAGTGTATGATTTCGAAGGTCTGGGGAAATTTTTTTTGGGGGACTACTACTTATTATGCTGATTTTGCCAATGTTGGCGCACGCGGGACGAAATACAGAAATACCCGTCTTTTATTTTTCCCCGGGCAGAAAATTTTGTACTTTACCCGTCCCTTTCTCAACATTATGGGAAGGTTTTTTCCTATAAGTTCTTGGTCGGATCGATACCACAGCAGAATCACCATCAGATAATACATAAGTACTAGCAATACATACTATGAATGTTCCTACATCTATAATTCTATTCTAGGTATAAATACTCTGCTGGAGTCTTGAATCTTATTACAGATTAGAGAACTACTGAGAAAATAAAGTATTTTGGAAAATATAGGTAGGTATGTATATCGATGTAGTACCAGAATAGAAATACAAGATACTGGTAGGTACTTCATAGTTATACTGTAGTATAACCTATTGAAATAGTTAGTAGGTTAGTGTTGGTAAAGCATTTGTAATTTGTATTACATTTTACATAGTTTTGGCCTTAAATATTATTTTTGCAAACCTCCTAACTTAGCTAGGTAGCTTAAGAAATAAATGAGCATAATATAAATTTCACACCGGTGTGCTAAATAATATCACATTTCTAGTACAAACAAGAAAAAGCTTTGGTTGTATTTTTATTTTGCAAATTTTAAACTGGACTTTCTCATATATTATACTAGTACTACTAATATGTATGAGTAGGTACTTGCATAATTACTGACATATGCCAAAGTTCACCCTTTGGTTTATGGTAAAAGTTGGGAGTAGGGTACTAATACCTAGGTAGGTTAAGCCGTATATAAATAAGTAATAAACTTAATTTTACTTTTACTTATCTCAATTAATTTATACAGATATATGTACCTAAAAGTAAAATACCTACTTGGATTGTAAGCTTTTAAGAAATTATACTGCCGCTACTGGTAGTACTTGTAGTTTATTCTGTATTACTATTATTACTCGTATATTTCATGAGGCTCAAACTTTTGAATTAAAACTTCAAACTACTTGACATTTAATATCATGGTGACAATACGAACAGTTTTCCTTATAAATAATTAAATCATTTCGCATAAATTAATAGGTACCCTACCTGAACTACCTACCTAGATAGGTTATTTTTGGCATTTTGTTTTTTAACCTACATATTTACCACATAAATGTGCTTTCACTACTCATTCTCAGTCCACACCATTTTTATCACTCATTCTCATTATTGTATAATTGGGAATTGGGATTTCTAACAATTTTGCTACGAATTGAATTGAATTGGATCGACTAACTAACTAACTACTCGTTCTAGTAGTAGTTCAGGCTTAATAGAATTGTGAATTGTGAAAATAACGAGCAAAATTGTTAAACTCTTGAAAGATTTTTGCAATTTCTTTTAAGTATTAACCTACCTTCTTTGTGTAAGTGCGTAGACTATAAAAAGTCTACTAGCAAGATAGGTAGGTAAAAAAACTTTTTTTATCATTATTAAGAATTTATTTAGGTACCTAAGCTATATCTTCATTAGGTTCTTACTGCCTACATATATGGTCTACTTATAAGTATTAGATATGTATTTTTTAATATAATTATGAATTATGATGTCTAAAAATTTTGTAGATGGTATACCCCAAGGGTATCTATTCTTATCTACCTACTCTCTGTGTATGTGAAATTAAACAGAGATGAGAGATTTGAAAATACATATTTATTAGAAATTATAAAGTAGTAAGTAGATACATTTTTACTACAAACTTGTATAAACTTAATAACTATTTAACCTAGAGCTATGAAAGATTTCTTTAATATTTATATAGGGCTATATTTTACATGGTTTTTGATATGTAATTTGTAATTAAATAGTATGTAGGTAAATGTATTGAAATAATTTCTGGGAATTTTCTATTTCAATTTCCTAAAAACTAAAAAATATTTTATGATAGTTCTTCTATTAGAATTAGAAACTAGAAATAGAATTTTGACGGAAATATCAAGTTTTTTATTATTCTTTTTATTAGTGTGAATTTCATTTTATTTTTTTACCATATTGCTCTATAAACTCAATATATGAGCTATTGAACGCTTAAATAATATTCTTGTTTGTATTACATTATTATTATACTGTACGAGTATACTAATAGTACATGGAATAAAAAGAGCACATATGTGCCTTATAATAAAAAGTATACTCATTCAAATACATAATGTTTATAGTTATAGTAGTCTTTGAACTTTTTGTTTCTAAAAATTCTTAAAATAAAAACTTTTTTACTCTCGAATTTGAGCAAGGCGGATAATAATAGTGTTTCAGTTTCAAAATAAGCAAATGTACAATAGTATTATATTATAGATAGGATAGGTAGGTAAGTAGGATAGAATGTATGAAATACTTTTAAAAATGGGCTAGGTCGTAATATTCGGTATTTGGCAAGGCTCTCAAACATTTTTGCACTATTAATCCATTCAACTAGACGAATTTTGATATCCATAGTTCAAGAGATCTGTTGAAAATAAAAGAAATGCTAGAATATTTTTACGGTATTATAGTCTAGGATCTAGTACATAACATTTAATGCATATAGGTAGGGTTCTAATTCTATATTCTCGAATTCTTGAAAGGGTACTTATTATGTTTTTGAATAATTAATCACGACGAGCATGACAAGTTGTTTCATTGCCCTCGAAAACATATTTTGTGATAATTTATTCAAATCCGTGAAAGCATTTTGTATTTTTATCTCTATTTTTACCTTTGAAGTATTCATTTTTATCTATCATATTTTGAATAAAATCTGAATCTTTCTCTGCACAATTACCGCCGAGTGAATGTGGAAGGATGTTAGGGTTGATGTGCTGGTGAAGTGATTCCAGATCATAGCCATGAAAATGGACCTGAAATATTGCATTTAACTTTTAATAAGTGCCTAGTACCTACCTATAAATTTTGTTAGTGGTATTAAAAAGTCCTTTTTTAAGTCTTTTTTTTTTACTTATTCTTATTATATGAATCTAATAGGTAATCCATAGGTATAATAAGAATTATGATGTAGGTTCTTCATCAGGGTTTTAAATTCGAAATTCGGATAAATTTATAATGGATTTGGCAGATTATGCCAAATAAGTAGAATTGAATATTTTCAAAAAAAAAGTTTGAGGATATTATGACGACTATTAAGGATATTATGAGCTTAGAACAGCACAATGGATATTAAATTACTTTTTACGATTTTGTACTCGTATAGTAGGTACCTCAATAGTATTTTAGAGTCTAAAGTAAAAGTAGAGAAAAAAAGGGAAATAGGCTTTTATTTTATTCTATAGATAAAAATTATTTTACTTTTATGATTATTACTGTACTACTCGTAGTAGGTACTTATGAATGCACATGTAGGTACTTGTTACAGCTACTGACATACCCTTTTTATAAGTTTTGCCTTTAACAGTGGTTTCACCATTGTGTATAGCATATTGAATATATAGGGTTGATTCACCTAGACGAAAAAATACAAAAATATAAAAAATATAAATATAAAAAATTCGCTGATTTACCATACCATGTGGAATGCTGCAATTCGAGCTGGAAAACCTCCCTTCGAAAAAATTTTTTTGAATAAATTATAATGATAATAACTTGGTGTTAAAAGCTATTTCAAGTTTTGTTCAAATTGAGATTTTTTTTGAACTTACTTGAAGAGTCTTAACCATTCTGAGAGCCTGAGAGTAAAATGGCGATTACATTGCATTGCAATATCATAATAGTAGTAGTAGAATTAGAAATGAATAAAAGTCAAGTAGCTAAAACATTTTAGTTAGTGACAATATAATATAGTTTTCTAACGTGTTTCAGAGTGAATTTTGATGCATTGTAGAGTGAAAGCCCCTCAAAGTCAGTGATGAATATTATTCCATTGACTTGTGTTTCTGGGTATCTAGTCATCTCTTCTAAAATGATATAATTAAGCCTAAAAAGTTCATCAAGGTTGTATAAATTTGGATTCCAATTTCCTGCAGAAGAGATTGAAAATAGAAAGTTGATAAAATTGTAGTAGTATCTGTAGTAGTAGGGGGGTAGTAAATAGTAAATGCCGAAGTTGAAAAAGAAAGAAGACAAATTTGAAGTTTGCAAAATCAATTTGCAATTTCAATCAAAATGCCTTATATACAAATGCATAGTAGTTACTCTTAACTATCCTTATCCTATCAGTTTGAATCTCTGAAGAAATCTTTCATAACTATCCTAGTACGACAAGCAATCAAATTGGATGAGACTAGATTTTCCTTTTACAATTTACTGATATGTATTACAATATTATTTTATATTTAATATGCCTAGATATATTTATAAATTCACATTCTGTATTCATATACATATTCCTATATTTATAGCATTACTAATCGTAACTATTAGCCTATTTTAGAATTATTAAAAAATGAGCTATATTTATTGAGATATTAGTAAAGGGAAAATGTATAGGTTTCGATCATTTCAAATTCAGATTTAAACTAGGTATATCTTTTTGCAAACAGAAATATTTTGTAACCGGTACATTTAGTTCCGGTACATTCTGCTTGTACTTGTACTGATATTTCAAAAAATTGAAATTGATGTTATCTTTGAATCATAATCATAATGCAATGACTATCTTGTTAAAAAGGAAATGGTACAGATACCGGCACGGAAGATAAATATCTGTCGGCCTTGATCATCTCGATGTGCTAAAATCCCTTGAAGTCCGAGTCGGAAAAATGGAGCTAGAACTGTTGGGTAGAGATCTCTAAAAAGATCTGAATATTCTCGCCTCACAGTGTAGTATCTTTTGAGCTATAAAATAAAAAATGAAAGATAAGGATATTAAATTCATTCCAATTGTCGAGTATAAATATAAATAGATTGTGTATAAGAAAAATAAACATTTCCCTTCGTATAATAAATGACAAACAAACGGAGATTGCACATAAACATTAGTACAGTAAGAGTAAGTATAGTAGTTGAGGAAAATCTTACCAGTTTGAATGATTTATCAACATTAAATTTTTTCGCTCGGAGATATCTTATAAGAAATTGATCTTCGAGAGGACATTTGAGGTCTTTTTCATCTGGTACATACATGGTAGGGTTCATAACATAACATATTATTCGTATTTTTAGATTTTTTTAGATTAAATTTTTATATAAATTTATTTATCTACTCGATTTGATAAGGTACCTAATATCAGATTTCGAAATTTTTCTAATTTATCTTGCACCTGTTCTTCGAATTCGTTCAATTCTTCTTGAGCTTTTTTTCGTAATTTTTCATCTTTAAAGGTTAACAATGACATGGCCAAAAACACTAATTTTAAATTCACACTTGGGCTCAATTTAATACAAATTTTTGCTTATTTTGAACTCGGTATTAGAATAGAACAATACTAGCGTCACTTGCACTTTTAATGATTTTAATATTTACCTAAATTAAATTAAATTTGATAAATGTGGGATACTAATTGAGCCTATTTATTAGGAAATTGAAATGTTTTGCATTTATAATTTTAAATAATTGAGATCTACTTGACTATTTTGAATTTTGACCTAGCTTATGATTAGTAAAAAACCTTATGGAATTTCACTACAATTTACAAAAAAACATTCTCACTTTACGTGATTTATTAATATTGATACGAGTATAAGAATATACGAAGTATGAATACAAATACAGTATTATTATATTGGTTTAGTATTTATTTTATATATATACTTGATGAACCTACTTTATTATATTAATTAGATAAGATATGCTTATAAATAATGATTATTTGATCATTTTTAATTTATCTTTGACATATGAAATACATGGATTTCATTACATTCATATTATTGCCCACTTTACTAGATACCTACTATTTTGTACTATTTACTATCAGGACTAGGTAATACATACATAGGAATGCACATTGAACTATTACAAAATTGATACATTCTCGTAAACAAAATAGTATCAGTTTTATCTGTATAATTATAAGTATTGCCTTATTAGTAATAAATTATAATATACCTAACTAGATAACATAATAATTTAGGTAATCCAAAATATTAGTCAAGTAGATAGTGTTTAACTTCAATCATATTTTTACCTTGCTTTGCAGAGGTACCAATTCATATTGGTCTCAATTTTTAAACAATTATCAATAGTAGTATTAGTTTAATCTGTTGTAGACTAAGCTCTTGTGACCACCCATAATATTTATAGATTAAATAAATATCAGTAGATAACATCATACTACGAATACATATTTTAAAAACTGTACGATTACACTACTTGAAAATAATTCATAAAGATACTATATATGGTATAATGGATGGATAGTTAAGGCACATTAATTTAATATATGGTAGATAGGTAGGAAGAAAGGTTTACTTTATTTATTTTTGATTTTGAGTCTAGTATACTGTATTAGTATCAATTAGAATAGACGACAGAAACTATTGATGGAAATATATACAATACAATAGGTAGGTATTCTTAAAACTATTAGTTTGTAGTTTGTTAGGTTTATTCATGAATTTAAGAAGGCATTAGACAATAATTTTTTTATTCAAATCACATTGTCAATATTCATTCTTATTTTTTATACCAGGCACTTATACATATGTGAATGGTTGAAAAAGGTATTGCAAAAACTTCTGTACTCGAAACTTGCAGTATCAGCTAGTTGATAGTTGTAATTTCTAATACCTACATCTAAATCTAGTGTGTTTCGTGTAGGTATTAGGTATAAGAGTTTTTAAGTTGGCTTATATAAAAGATTTTTTTGCTTTGGCTCGACTTGATTCAAAACTCAATTGCTAGCTTAATAATTTTACATAACTAATTTCACTTGATTTTATTTTTTGTTTATACAGAATATACTAGTCATATAAATATGCAAAATTATTTATCATTAATCGCATTCATAGCGTAGTACCTAACTACCTACTACCTATTTTTATTATTATTCATTTTATGTTACCAAAATCTACTAGTTTATCTACTAGACAATTAAATTTTGCTTATTGCTTATCCTTAAACCTTGATTTTTTTGAAATCTATAACATAACACTTAACGCAACACAAATAGGGATACATTTTATTAATGTAGGTAAATGTATATATTTTTAATTTTTTAACATCATTACAACACTAGCGCGAGTGTACGAACTAAGAAAATATTGCATAAATATTTCAATATCAGACTAGACTTGAATTAAAGTCTAGTAAAAATTGTAACACATCCCTGTATCTGTATTGTGCAAATATCGGTTTTACAGAATAGGAAAAGATAATCAAACTTCGAGTTGGTATCTACTACGAGTAAATGGCACCCAATATTGTTTCTTTTATATGTAGGGTACTATATGTAATATGTACGTAAAGTACTTAAATCAATTGTACAAATTGTGCAAATAATATAAAACAGTAGAAACTATTAGTTTTAATATGAAGAAGCAATTAAGTCAAGGTATACAAAAAAAGAGGAAAAACCTTAAATTATAAGGAAAACAGAAATTAAATCTATGAATTTAAGCGTGATTATAATAGTACAAGTACATAATAGTCTGGTATTTTACCTTTTAACTTATATGCTTTATAGGTACCATTAACTTATTTAATTATGTAATTATGATTATAGCTTTTGACTTTGAACCTTTTTTTTTGCAGATTGGAGCTCTCCAGTTTGAAGTTTGCGATTTCTATTTTGCCCCGAGCTAGCAATTTTATATGGCAAAAAACTAAAACTACTATAATAATATTATCGAAGTAACACTTGAATTAAAGATATGGACATCGAATCGTCAACATCGTCAGCCGACCCCCTTATCCAGTCACAATTTGGATCCATTAATCTAATGGGAGATATCATAATTCTTAAGGATATTTTGCAAAATGTAAGTATTTATTATTCTATTTATTATTCTAATTTCATTCTAATTTTTAACGATCAATTTTTTTTCTCTCGAGTTTTAAATGGAATTGGGATTCTTTAATTTTATTCCTAGATTTCTAAAGTTTACATACCTATATTAGGTTAAGTAAGGATACATATAGGAAAGTAATTAGATTTAGGCCTATAATTTTTAAATTTTTATAATACTAGCTTACCTATAAAATTTTTGAATTTACTTTTAAATAGGTGATTCAAAAGTTAATCCTAATCGTATAGTTCTAAAACGAGTAGAATACCTACATAGTAGGATATTATCAAATAAAAATATTTATACCCATGAATAAGAATAGAACTTAAAGAATATTTATAGTTAAGTGAGTATTAATCTCTTATTTATTAGATTAGTATGCTCCTAATCCTATATTATTCATGTAGCAGTAGCAGTGTGGTAAATTTTAGCAGTATAGCTTTATAAAAATATTGTACATTCGTGTTTGCGTATGTAACAGTATATTAGACATTTGATTAAACCAATAATTTACAAGTATTTAAAAATCACCATAATTTTGGAGTTCAGTGGCTTTTCAACATAAATTTTGATCTTTTTTGCTAAACATTTTATACCTAGTCCTAGTAATATATTTGTAGCAAGTAACCATAAGTGTAAATTTAGGTTTACTGTTCTGTTAAACTATTCATCTAGGTACTATCTGTAATCTGTACTAGTGATGATTTCCTCTTCCTAAAAGTTTGCCTTAAATACTTACATAATACTTACAGATTCGGATTCGAGTATTTTAATATACCTAGATACTGCATTTAAACGAACACATACTGATAGATTTAGATTTATCATAAAAATCTATGCAAATTGCAATTGCATAATGTCGACGTCGACTGATAGGTATTAGGTATATACTTATCTTATACTACTTTACTTGCATTTCCATTGGGGAAATTGAGATGTGTAGTGTTAGTAAGAGTAACATAATTAAATCGAGTTTGAGCCGAGCTGAGCTAGATTCTAGATAGGATAGGATAGATGTTCTATCATTTATGTAGTGTAGAACTAGTAATATTAAGGATAAGATTAAAAGCATAAATGGGACCGAAGCCGAATAAAATGTCAAATTTTTATTCAAATGAAATTTTGAATTTTGATATCCTAGCCATTTTATAATGAGATAGTTATGAGTGCCTAAGCAATTTATTTGCAAAATCTGTAGTTTCGAATTTCTGTCTCAAAAATGTACTTTTCATTTGCAAAAAGTGTCAGAAATGGATATACTGTACAGATATCAGATAGTTACCTACTGCTATAAATATTTTTTTTACTGACTTTCTATATTTAATATTTGTTTTATATATTGCTAGATTAAGTTTTAAGAGCTTTTTCGAATAAAAGTAAGGAAATTTTAGGAAGGATTTATTCAACTATAATTTAATTTATTTTTGAAATCTTGTAATTCTAGATAGATTGGGCTGAGCCATGGATGATCACTTTGATACTATTTCACATTCTAATAACGAGTCTGAATCTCTTAACGAGAAAAATCCCCACAGCACAAGCCTTCCTATTTATCTTGATAAGTAAGTAAAGTAGGTGATTTTATTATCTCATCTTTCTCCTAAATTACATTTAAATATGAAACTAATTTTTTGTTTACTTTACTTTATACTGTACTTCCTTCTCTTCTGTTATACATTAAACTTGTGATTAATGCTAAAACTTATATGTATGTACATTTTTTTGGTTACAGCTATTCCAATATTTTTAAGCGAGCGACTTAACACTATTGCAGCTGAGAACTGGAGGTATTTATAACTTAAACCAAAAAACAACATAATATTATTTATCCTTTAGTGTAAACAGACATAAATATAAATAAAAATGTTGCTAATCCTGTCTTAAAGCACCTATATAGGATCATTGGATTTTGAGGGAAATGGTTTATGTTACTTTTACTTAAATCCATATATTTGACTTTAACTTGACACTCGAGCCATGACATGACAAAGACCACGGAGATTATTTTAAATTTTAAACGAATTCGTTCAACAAATGCCAATCATTGGAAATTTTATTTTGGAATATAATATAACTTTAGTAGAACTACTATAATATACAATTTGGACTTGATATTTCATCATTGTCAGACTTGTTGAATAAAACGATTTTTCAATGAATTTAGGACAAAATTAGTTAATAGCTTTTAAATACGTTTAGTAAGAGCTAATATAACCTTAGGTATATTATTTTTATACTTACCGTTTGTTTAAAAACAATATTATCCTATAGTACCTTACCAACCATGTAATAGTAATGTACCTACCTTGATAAATATTGTTTGGCATATTGTTTGTTATCTTTTTATTTTCAGGTATTTCTCAAAGCATCAATACTTTGATAGTCAAGGTATGTTCATCTCTCTGGTCCTATCAGCTCCTCTACTCTTCAATTGCCTACTTATGGTGGTAAGTACCCCTATCAAAATTTTCTAAAAAAGCTACTAGTAGGGTACAATACTTATAGTAGGGTACTAGATATAAGGTAACACAGTTTTGGTTTTTGATAAGAATGTTTTTCTCATAATTCATTCTACAATGCATTGCAGTTGCATAAAACGTTTTCCCTTTCTCTAATCGAATCGTTATTCTATTCTAACCAACTTTTATGATAAATTGTAATGCTAATGCTAAATAGGGGTTATGAAAAAATAGTATGACTCGTACTCAGACTCGAATGATTATGAATGATTCATAAAACCTATTAGTTTTCTGTTAAGTCCCTTGTCGCTTTGTAGGGTATGCACTATGCACCTACATAATTAGGTATAAAGATATGAAGTATGTACATTCATCAAGTACTTTTGGACTTATTGAACTATTCAAAAGGGGACTTGGCTTGGACTATTTCAACTTATCCTTAATAATTAAGGATCAGTCAGTGGATAGTTCTATAAATGTTTTAGAATCAAATTTATGCTCTCCGTAATTTTAACATTTTAGGGGTTATGAAAACAATTTTTGTGAACGTTTGAGCTAAATAAAGTAGTAGCAACTCTTAAAAGTAATCTTGTATCTAGTATACTCAAAAGACAAATCTAATGTGAAACCGGATGCATTTTTATTGATATCACTCACCAAATAAATAGGTAGGATTTTTCATGCATTATAGATGCTTACAAAATATAAATTATGTAATATGTACCTATGTCTCTACCTCTACTATACCTAAATTAGTACCTTGTACCTTTTACCTACCAATGAAATACATAGTAGTATACATAGTAATATATGAGTATGAGTATTAACTAGTAGGGTATAATGTTTAGGGTACATAGTTAAAATATGTCGTATTCTTTTGAGTATTTTTCGTATTTTGCTCTTTGAAATGAGGTTTTCACCCGTTTCAAATTTAACAACTCCCATTTTTACTGTTTTTTTCTGTTTTTTTTGCAGGGAAACTGGCTAAAGATATCAAGCGAATTGATGTCATCACTTCGACGTTTTCAACTTCAAGCCGAAACTCGTAAATTGAAACGAAAGTCATCATCATCAACTTCAAAAAAAGGAGGAACGGGGACCACCACTGAAACATTGGAACCAATAAACCGAAAGCGGAAATCAGAAAGAGTAAAATGAGAGGATTTTGAAAAATAAAATCCTTGCCTTTTTTAGAATTGAAAAATGGAATTACCTATTAAAAATAATAAATTCTGTATTTATGAATACTGTGGCCATTAATATTTACCTGACAAATTTGTGTGTAATGTTTTCATGTATTTTATACATTTAAAAAATAGATTTTAGTAAAACGAAGTATATTATTAGAATAACCTATTATTAAGCATAAGATTAAGAAAAATTATGAGACCTATTCTTCTTGTACTAAACTAACTATTTACTATAGACTTTAGTATAGTTATAAGTTATACATACATCAGTATATTTTAAAATTCTTAAAAATTTTAATTTTAATACATAAATTTATTTTAACTAGGAACCCTACCTATCTTATTCTAATATCTTTAGAATGGTTTATTTTGATATCTTCTTCCATACATTTCAAAAAATATACTTACTAAACTTTATACCTTATATGGTAAAAGTTATAAATCTTGAAAGTCTATAATACTTCTTTAAAAATCTAATTACTTTGTAAATAATTTAATTTTATATTTCTTAATTTCATTTTTTTATACGATAACTATTAACTATACATGTACATGCTCAATGCTCATGTACTATGTACCATGCACTTACTTTAGAGTATATCTATAGTGCCTTCTAAAAATCTATTAGCATATTAAAATTATAAATCTATTGTATTTAGGAAGGATATCCAAAAATATAAAAAATACTGATATAGATATAAATATAAATATGGAGATATTTTCAAAGAAAATCAATCAAAGTATCGTATGATGCGAGAAAGTAAATATTTATTACTGATATTTGCAAATCTAACAATAAGCAAACTTGTATGATTTTGACTAAAATTTAAAATATTAATTTAAATGTGAGCCAGAAATCTCTAGAAATCTCAAAGTTCAAAAGAGCTAAAATCTCAAAATATCTAAAGATATGTCTTGAAATCTTTAAAAATGATAAATAGATAGGTAGGGTAGTATAATATTTTGTATATGAATTCTGATTTCAAATCTATTTTCATTATTCATATCTCTATGATTCGATTAGTAGTACCTACATACAATATTATGAATCTTCTAATCCTATATAATAGTATGTATTTTTCCTAAAAATGGGTATAATAGATACTTGTCTAGTAATAATAATAGATACTCTAAGTATAAAAAGTATCTTATCATCAATAAGTAACACGTAAATCTATCTAAATGCTTGAAGTACAAAGATTTATATTTTCAAAAGTAATTTTTGTCCAAATATTCTTCATCTAGATATTCTCGTAATTAAATAGTGAATAATATGTCACAAAATTTTCGAATTCCTATTCCTATACCTAATTTAAATTATTTTCCAATTAAGTTAGAAATGTAAGTCAAAATATGGGTTTTATCATCCGCAAATGTTATATGAGTTAGCCATTAAGTTAAGCTATTTTAGTTTAGTCCATCAATTTTTATGAGAATATAATGTTATTTAGTTCTTAAAAAATGAGCTAGCAATTCAGCAGATTCAAACAAAAACAAGCAAACCTATCAATAATATCCATTTGCATCTTCTAGAACTTCTATTCTTACCGATTTACGCTTATCCATAGATTTACGTATTTTCTCCTACTCAGCTCGCATAGCTTTGCTAAAAATTCAGTTTGAAAGGGAAGATTAGGGATGGGTCTTAAACGTTTCTGAAATTTGTAAATCCTGTTTTCGAAAGAATCAGTTGATAAGTTAAATTGACCTGAAATTATCTTGACAATCTCTAGATTACTGATAAAAATTTGAGATAAAAATAACAGCCTATGAAAATAGGATGTCTGAATAAATCCATTCAAAATGTTTTCGAATTCGAACTATCTCTAATCTACCCCTACTTTAAAATATATAGACAAAAATGAATATCTCTAATGACTTCTGGTCAAAATAGTGACTGATTGATTCATCCGAAAGAAGCAGATAAATTATTTCTAAAATTTCTAGAGAGTTCCAGTTCCAATTCCAAACTATCCCCCTAATCTACTAATCACTATCACATCACAATTTACTAATCTACCCAGAGTATATAATTTACATACTACATACCTTTTATATCTCAATTGCAAATTTTGAGATCCATTCGTATCTTAAATTAAATAACTACAAATAAGTACCTACATCGAAAGATCGTTTTAAACGAAACGAAATCTAACTAATAGGATCAGCAGGATCTTAAGATATCACCTAAATTGGCATTTGATATGAAAATCAGTCTGAATCTGAATCTGAATGCATTGTTAATTGTAGATGTAGACTAGCTGGAGACTAATTGATTTTGTATTTAAATTTAGATAAATTGATGATTCATCAACAGCAACAATCAATAAAAATCCAAGTAACAACGCACAACAACAACAACAACAACAAAATCGTTTTTTTAGGATGATGAAATAGCTTTCATAAAGCAAGCCTGACATGACACAGGGGTAATATAAGACTTTGATTTTCGTTATAGGTGGTGTACATTGATGTCTGCCATTCTCTCACACAAATACAAAAATACGTTTTCTTGTTGATTCACTTTGAAAATGGATTCAACTTTTTAAGTCACCCTTAATTTTTTACAAAAACTTAATTTTAGTTTTAATTTTAATTTTATCTATCTTTAGTTAAGACAAAATGGACTAATTCAACAAAAACTGTAAGTATCACAAGCATTTTACCTCATTTACCCAAAATTTCCACAATTTTTGGCCGTTTTACAAGTACATTTTGTACAAGGAAAGTCTTTGTATAAATTAAAATTTTGACCTGCTGATTGACCTACTGGCCATTAAATGTCATTTACAGATAGTGTATGCTTATACTTTGCATGGTAGTTGGTCATTTAAGGGATTTTAGTCAATATTAGGTGTCTTTTTGAACTAGATGTTAGGCTTTTTTTATTATTTTTTTGTATCTATATTCTATTAGAGTCTAGATTCTAGATAATATTATTATCTAAAAATTGACCTCTGGCTCTGGAATGAAAAATGTAATTTTTGGATAAATAATGGTACTTGGTCATTTAATAAGTGATTCTCGCCAATTTTAATTTTAGATACCCTTTTGACTAGGATTTGGATTTTTTTATTAAGTTTTTTTGTAATCTAAAAATTGACCTTTCTGGCCATTTAATTTCATTTTTAGATTAGAGTACGACCATATTTTACATAGTACTAGGTCATTTAAGGCCTTTTAGTGATTATTTGACAATTTTAGATGCCCTTTTGGACGAAAAATTGGATTATTTTTTTTTATTTGTAGCCTTTTGTGTAGAGTTTAATTTGAGTTTGATTTTGATTTCTAGAAAGTACCTAGTACCTAGTAGAAAAAATAATGCAACGTTGTATAGGCATAGTCGGCCGTTTACGAATCGTACGTTGTATACGTAGTATAGTTAAATTGTATACGTACATAAACATACAGATAACAAATATATATATTTTTCCTTTAATATACCTAATAGCCATACCATAAATATATATGTACCTACTTATATGTATTTTACCATGATTCAAGGCTAGCTTGCATCATCAAATATCAAATATACAAAATAACGTTGATGCAATCGACTCATTCTTTTTCTATAGATTTTTAAAGCATACGCATTAAAATGGTACTTCGAGACACTAGTCCATTCATTACATTTCTTGTGTTCGTGTAATTAAGTCAATTTTTTAAATAAGTAGTGTGCTTGTGGACCACGTTTATATTTTTATAATTAAAAATTAAGAGGATCTCAAAAACTAATTTTTTGTATTTTTCTAACAGACTTTTTTTTGAAGAGGTTAAGCTCCTGTTGTGTGTACTGGACAAATCTCAAGAAAAAAAGTATCTCCTATCACCCCTGGATTAGTACAACATACATACAAGATCTACTGGACCTGGATACTGGATAAGGATTTTTATGGACATTTGATGGACTATTAGTTTGTATTGTAAAGTTATTTTTTATTTTTGAACATTAAAATGTGTTTGATAGTTGTCTGTTAGGACAAGGGCTTTTTTCTAGTCTTGGAAAATTGCTCTTGAAGTTCGAGATTTATTTTTATCTCTTTAAAAATGACCACGATACATTTTACTGACAGCAACAATATTCGACCCAATTCATTATCAATTGTATCTCAACAACAACAAGTTAAGGAAAGGATTAATTCAAATAAATGGAAGCAATTGTCACCATCGTCGCCAATTGATCAATTATTGAGAGACTCGCCAACAAGATATAGTAATGAGAATGTAAGTGACATTGATATTGACTCACAATCACCTATTGATGAACCTAACAATCCTGAACCTGAAGCTAGTGGAGGAGGTAGTAGTAGTGGTGTGATTAGTGAAATCGAAGAAAATAATCAAGATGATCATCATGGATCACCATCATCCTCGTCATCCTCATCATCTCCTGTACATGAACAAGAAGAACAAAATTTAAGATCGACGATACTTACTACTCTTCCAACATCTGATTTGTCATTGAATGATAATAATAGTACGACGAGCAGAGCAAACGAAAATCCAGCTGATAAAGCATCTCATGTCTCATTACTTGGTGGACGTTACCTTTTATTTGCACAGCCTGGAAGTAGTTCTGGAAATCGTAATTATCAAAGATGCGTACATGTAGACACTCGAGAACAATTTACATGCAAGGTAAGATCATCAAAATTATTATCATTATTAGTATAATATAATATATATATACCCTACCTATTTAATTTTTAATTTAATTAGGTTTAATTTGAAAACTAGCTCTATACATAGATACATAAATTTTAATGAGGGAGAGTTGAGAGTAGCATAATTATTTAGGTTTAGAGGTTTAGAGGTTATTTTTAACTTAACAATTGTAAGGTACAAAGGTAAATTAATTTAATAGGTAACTAATACCTAATTTTTTATGATTCTATTTTTTTTAGTTTTCTAATGAATATTGGCAATTAGAATTAGAATTTAGAATAGAAAATTGGAAATTAGGTAGGTAGTTGAATTGAAGTTTATTAGGTATTTAAAAAAAAGAAATATGAACTGGAAATTGAATACCAATCCCAAACCAATCATTTATTTATTTATTTTTATTACGCAGCAGTAAAAGTAATCATAATAATTGCCGGTATATTTTTAAACATACTACATAATATCATTATATATCTTTAATGGTAGTTAGTGTAGTATAATGTATGATATGCAAGGTACTAACATTAAAATGCTATGCTAATTATAAATAGATAGGTGCATAATTTATTAGGTATTACGTTTAATTGCATTATACTGGCACCACTCATCATTCGTTTCTACAGCTCCAGAGCTAGAGTTTATAATTATTACAAACTTCTGGACTCTGGAGAAAAATTCTTCTCAAATATCATGTATATATTTTTGATTTTATGTTTAATACCTTTTCAATGTACTGGTAATTTGTAAAGTATTTTAGTTACTAACTAGCTGGTGTTGTAATAATATTATCTTACACTAATCCTCTGCATGCTATAAAATATATCAATTGAGTTGAAATGACGCATCAAAATGTAATGGAGACTGAGGATTTTTTTTTATGAAACTTAACTTGAGTAATTGTAATTAATCTCTAATCCTTATACTCCTCTAGCTCTAGATTAATTGGGAATTGGGCATAGATTATTGACCATTCTGGAATTTTTACAGGTCTTAAGTTGCAGTTGATTGCACAACAAAAGTTCATTTAAACTAATCGTAAAGGGCAAATCAAGAAATATAAAGATGATCAAAATTAAAATGGATTTTCTTTAAAATTAATCAATAGATACAACAGAGGAAATGTGAATCTCCTCTTTGTCAATATTCAATACCTATCTTGATTTCAAAAATTTCAAAAATTATCTAGTTATACTAATTATACTAATTAGTAATTCCCAATAATCTATTTTTATTATAAATTATAGCTTATAATTTATATAGGTTAGGGCTAGGGCTAGGGCTAGGTATCTTATTTTGATTTTGCCATTGTTATTATTTGTCATATCATAAATATCATATGAAATAATATCTTGAGCGCATTCAGCAGCATTCTGATTTGATGAATCACGATTTCGATTATAACCTTAGTTAGGTTGTTTTGTTGACTGATTGGGCTTAAATTTCCCAGTTTTTAAAAAATATACTTGCTAATTTAAATATTATGCTGATTAATACAATAAATGAAAATGTGATCTGTTTTTATAAAATGTTTACCTATTTCTTTTTCTTTTACATATCAGCCTTAAGTATATAGTGTAATTAATTATATGTATTTTAGAGTGGATACTACAGTATGCCTACCTACTACCTACACGTTTTAAATTATAAATAAGTCTTAAATAAATAAATAGGTAAAGATAAAAAATTACCTAACCTTCCAGATAAATACAAGTTATTTGCCATACCAAAGTCTTGTAGTATAATCTTTAGCTTTATCTTGTCGTATTTATTTACGTATTGTACTGTATTGTAATATAACGTTACAGAACGTATACATAATAGTAATAGGTATATGATTAATATCTAAAGTCTAATTTTTTAAATACAATTTGAATTATTTGTTTTTATAGGTAATTCCTAGAGATGTGAATGGACTTGCTGTGCTATCGGCTTACCATCGTCTCGATGAAAACTGTAAATGTATTAATCCATTGAAAGAAGTTGTATTAGCACCAAGATTCATTTATCTTATTCTACCGATAAACTTTGGAAATGTGCACTCTTATATTCTAATGAAGAAGCGTCTAAAAGAAGCTGAGGCTGTCAATATCTTCAGACAAATGGTTGAAATTGTTCAATATTGTCATGAAAAGGGAATTGTTTTAAGAGGTACGAATTCGGCAAAAGATCACAACACAATGTTAAAAAATAGCGTCTAAACTATTTAACTAATATAAACTTTATTCGTATTTAGATTTAAAAATGGGAAAATTCATTTTTCAAGACAAAGAAAGGTAAGTTTTTTAAATTTTTAAAATAAAATACATAATACCTAATCATTATCATAAAATTAAGTATTCATAAAGTAGGACTTGCATACCTTCAATCATTATCAATATTTTATTAGACTCCAGGTTAGACATTAGATAAGATTAATACTTTACGATATTTTACTAACTAATTTCTTGTATTATTAATAACATTTACTATTTACTTGGTATATAGTAATTAAACTTTGCAACTTGACATAATTCTAGTAAATTTCTCATTTCCCAATCACAATTACATACTAAAATGTCTAATTGGTTCATTGAAATTAGACTCTTTGAATGCTTTAAATAGTGAATGCTTTATTTTTAAAATATAAGAGAGTGCCCGTATTATTTTATTTATGATTATGTTGAGATTTGAAATTGACATTGTTAGGTACCTTTCTAATTTTGATATTCTTGAAATATAGAGTAGGTATATGCATAGTTAATTTGATTTGAAAATAATATTACTTTTACTGTCAAATAATTTTATTATTTAAAAAAAAATTATATTTTATATTTTTAAGCTAAATAAAATTATTCTGTCTGATAGGTATTAGGTATGTATCAGGTATATCAAATCTAAAGGTTAGAAGATATATAGATACACAAAAGAGCATCGAGATATTTATATTCAAGTTAACTACAAGTTAGCATTGAACCAGAGAATCGAGGCGTTATATTTAATATACAACACATACATACCTGCAATTACATTATATATTAACGTACAGCTCTCAAGGTTGCACGTCTGGCTGAGTTGAGGGCGAGAGATTGTATTCTAATACTATAGCATATACCTTTGTATAAATTCTCTTTGGTTTTCTGTGCGATAACTTGAATTTCTCAAGATAAATTACAACAATCTTAGATATATACTATAGTAGGTAAATGGCAATAGTATTTGAGTTAAAATACACAATTCGCATTCGATTAGTATATCTAGTAGACAAAGTAATAGTTACCCTCTACCTTCACTTACAAAGTTTAGTTGCACTCATTCTCTAACCTGGCGAAATGTGACAAGGTCTCTTGCAAAAAGGTGAAACATTTATGTTGTACGGTATATATAGCATACAATACAATACACATACATACGAATTCATAGCGATAGCTATTACAGCCTGGGAACGAGTGAGAGGGTTAGAAAACTCTTATATTTTGCATATAGAACAAATTGGTTAAACTTGAGAATTGAGAGAATGAGAGAAAAAATTGTTGACCAAACAGAATGAGTGCAATTTTTATTTGAATGCCCTTTCTTAAATATTTCATCAACTTACGCACACTTTGCTAAATCATTTGTACTAATCGTTCGTAAGATACTTGAACTTTAAGATACATTTATTTGAACTTTGAAGAAATTTCTCATCATCCCTTTTAACGTCATTTGAAAGCAAGTTTGCATTATTATTGAAACAAAATGCTATTTGAGTACTATGATTCAGGCTCTGACTTTACTATGTAATATAACATCTAAAAATATTTTGAAAATGAAAAGGGCTAACTATATAATAGGTAGGTCAGTAGGTAATAGGTTGCTAAAAAGTAGAGATAGTAGAAACGAAAATGCATTTTGTAATCAAAATCAAAGCAAAGTTTTATTTTCATTATCCATTATGCAAAACTAGTAAATCAAGCCAGCCCTAGGGCTGGTACTGTTGTTTCACCAGCTTAAGCAGGTGCTTTTGCCAGAGAAAATCTAGCGAATGTTAAACCTAAATGTTAAATTCGTCAAGTTGACATATTTCATTTTTTTATTAACCAAATTACGATAAAACACAAAATTTGCTTACAATGTTAATTTGTTGTCCAATAATTAGGACAATTAAATTGTATTAAATTGTAAGTGACTACTACTACTGCTGGTGGCTGGCGTACTTTTCCTATTTATACATTAAAAAATGTGTGAGTCCACAATAACATTTTGCTCTTTAGGTGTAAAGATTATTTTTACTATACAAAAAGGAGCAGCGTGACAGATAACATTTTACTCTTTTATATAAGATTATTTTTACTGTACAAAAAAGAACGTGACAGATATTTTTCTCTTTCATATACTGATTATTATTATGTACACTACCTTAATAATATGCATGTACTACATACTACATACATGTAATCTATAAAAAGTACCCCCAATTTTTCATCACTTTAAGTAAATAATGAATTAATATGGACATTAAATCTGAAATTTTCATATATTCAGCTCGGAAAAAGCAAATTTTAACATAAGTAGAGTAGATAATAATAATATAAATATTTATTGCCTTCCAACCTCTATACCAAAAGATGATAGTATGAGAGATCGGAGAAAGACAGTGTGTATTGTGTATCCGTATGGTATCGTTTAAGAATTGTCTCCTGGAATATTTCTTAAACTGAATTATGAAATCCTGCCAATTGGTAATTATTATAGCTTATAAAATAAAGTAATTTATTTAAAGCAAATGTTTCGGGATTCGTGATTATATGACTAAATTCGTCTCCAAAACTTGAACTTATATATTTTCTCTCAAAACTTATTAGTTCAGTAACGTGGAGAGATACAATCATACCATACCATTATATGTAGTAGCCATTTTTGACCTACTGGGTATTTAAACTAGCTGACAAGGTGGCCAGATTAAGCTTTGCCTTAAAGTGGTTTGAGGTTTGATTCGAATTTTCTGATATTATACTTTTACCCTTACCCAAAAGTTATAAGTTAATAGATACTAAAATATTATACCAAGATCATAGGTTCTCTATTTTCCATAGTCAAAAACATTAAAAAAGTCAAATAAAACCAAAATTAATACCAATTTATTTAGATATTGACTAGGCTTTTTTATCAGTGGGTTTTAAAAGTTTTAAAAGGCCATGTACATTTTGTACATTTCTATTCTGTATTTTGCCATCACCAAAAATCACGTCAAAATCAGTAAAAAACCTTTAAAATCCAAAAAACCATCATAATATGAAGGCCGACATATTTGATTAGCGGTTTTATCGTAATCAGCGGATTATTTGATCATTAAGAGATGATTTTTGCTTTGTTAATAGTCAAAAGCGGTAAAAAAGTCGAAAAAATCTGTCAAAATAGAAAACTAAAAATTAGATTTGGCGGGTTTTTTGGTCATCGGCGGGTAATATGTCCAAAAATTTTGTACAATTTAACCTTAAATTACGTTATCATAAATTTAAGGGCCTATCCAGTACAGTGTTGAATTGAATTTGAGCAAAATATTGACTGTTTAAAAATTCCGCTA
>JAQIXA010000109.1:0-63760 GCA_034699045.1 Nanhermannia cf. coronata Gr-Ori-00579 | reverse complement strand
TAGTAGTAGTAGTAGTAGTAGTAGTAGTAGTAGTAGTAGTAGTAGTAGTAGTAGTAGTAGTAGTAGTACTTACACTGATCCTTACTTTTCGAGATTCCAATTATCTCAATGAATTCTTCGAATTCGAGATCAAAAAAGTAGGTATTTTTAATGCTTTCTTTCAAATACCAGTACTCTGCCTGGTTTAATTTGTACAGCGTCTTTTAAACATATTTATATGATCATCAATTTTAAAGGTGTTACATATAATAAGAACGTCTTATTTATTTATACAAAATTTTTTGTATAAAGAGTATATTTAAAAGTCTCTGTATATTATTTGAAGCAGCAACTACTAATAGATGAAATAAAATAAGAATAACTAGTGCTAATAAGAAGTCAGAGCTAAGTTGTCACGTATTAAGTACTGCACTTTCTATCCTGAAATCTAAAATTTTGGAGAAAATAAGGATTTTCAGAACAGTAACTGTAACCTAAGGCTTTAGTATGAAGTGTAAGTTCTATCAGATAAGATTATGTAAGTATACAAGAGATCTTCAAAGTAAAACTCGAATAATATTATAACTACTAGTTACTACAGAGAGATAGTATATGCAAGATAATTGGAAAATCATTACCTACTACAATATACTACTAATAGTGTAGTACTTTTAAAATAGACAGTATTTATTTGACTACATAATAAAGGTATTAATTTCTGGATTTCTCCCCTTGTATTCTGTAGGCAGGTGCTTTAGAAGATATTATTTTAGTACTTGAAGATGCTCTCATAAAATTTGAGCTTAAAGATCATAATGAGGCGACAACATTTTACTTACAAAGTAAATCTAAACGTAAAGTTCTATGTAAGTACTATTGCTACATATACTATATACTAGTAGTAGTGGTAGTATATATAGTACAAAGTACAAGTGCTCTTATTTTAATCAGTACTGCAAAATTTAATTATTTGCTTAAGAAAACTACCCAAGGGTTTATGTACACAAGCACACTAAAATTATGAAATCTCCCAGCCGTAAACTTAAAGGTCTCTTTAGACTCTCTCGGTTATGATGGTATTAAGTGCGTAATAAACCAATGGAAATATCAGTAGTAGAAGGCAAAGTCAACATTGACGATGAGAATATTACAAATGTAATTTCACTTTCATTTCCGGTTTATTGCCTCAATTATGGTATGGCCAGACCACCTACCTATAAGTGTATATTTCCCCTGTTTTGTTTACTTGACACACCTAACAATATACATGATAATGATAATATACAGATAGTTATGTATTATTATTAATTATAAGCTATAGTGTATCTTTAGGTGATTAAAATAGGTAAGATTTGAAACCTGGAAATTTTTAAAAATTTCTAGAAAAATGTCACTTCAATCAATAATACCAGGTACTTGTACTTAAGTACATATATACTAGGTATATCAGGTATTATAACTGTAGATATTGTAGTACTAGATGATAGGTACCAACTATAGTGAGTTAAGGCTCACTAATTTCTCCATTCCTTTTTTATGGGGCACATCAAATCTTTTTAATTTACTTGCACGACTTGCCATTTGGTCTCTCTTTGTTTTTTTAATTTATGAACGAACATAAAAAACTATCTATAGACTATATATATAGGTATTTTAGACATAATAATTTTATTACCACCACTAGTCTACCTAATTTACTCTCTCTCTCTCTCTCTCTCCATCGACCAAATGACAATTTTAATTTATTTTTATAAAGAATTCTTTTTATGCAAAATCGATTCAACTGTCTAGATATATTGAATGATATTACACTAATACATAAACCCTTTTTTTTTATTGTAAATTAGTAAAACCTAAACTAATTTAAAGAAAATAAAAAATAAAAGTAAATGTAATTATGTACATACTTACTTTCATTAAAATTGCAATTAATGAAATCCTCTTGGCAATCCAGAGTTAAATGTAAATTTTTCTTCTAATATTCTAAATGTATTTTTTCACTAATGATATTCGTACTTAGGTATACAGATACTGGTGTATAGATACCATCTGTAGTACTGTATGGTATATAGATATAACAATATTTATACTTGGATTCTATATATCTAATTTAGAAAAATACCTAGGATCATTTTTAGCCATAGATTTTTCCTGGACAAGGTGGCGAGCTCGTTAGTCTCAAGTCTCTGACTCTTTTTTCTTGACTGCTTTACTCCAATTTATTTCTTATACTGTAGCTTACTTACTACACTATCTACTATTCAACTACTAGAGTAGGTATGTATTTCCCTATCTTGATTTAAAGCTTAAGTAATAGTTGTAATACTATTAGTACCCTTAAGTAAAATGGTAGAATCCGATATCTTAAAAAAGACTAAAATACTTTCCCTTACAAGTAATAAGATGCTCTCGAAAATGCAATGTCAAATATCACTGTATTGAAGATAGAAAGATGCATTCCTTTGGCATTTCATCAATATTTTAAAACAGTATGCTAATAAATGTTCATTTTGTTAGTTAAATTAACTTTTATTCAAAAGTAACTTCTTCTGTAGGAATATACTGTATTTAATTATTAGAAAATCTCTGACTCCGAAAATCTTACATATCACTGATATGCTTTAGATATTCAATAAATTGAATGAAATGTTTCTCTATTACATTCAATTAATATTAGTCTGATCATTCAATCCTTACAATCATACCAGTTCTAAAAAATTATTATAAATGCAGTATGAAATTAAAACAAATTCAAGTAGTTTATACATATTACTTTCCATAGGCTATATAAATACTTTGTATTATATAAGTAAGCCGAGTCTTATCTTATCATTTTTTTTATAAGAAAAAGAAGTTGAGCTTGCAATATGCATTTCTCGGTTAATCGAGAACCTCAAGACTCATTTCACAAAAAAAAATTTATCCCAATCTTTCTATTTCTTATCAAATTTGAATCCATTTGCACAATTTCCCCTTTCATTTCATTTCATCCATTTCTTAATTCTTTCTTTTCATTTTCAAATAATATTTTTTTCCTACTATGTACTAATAATCGTATTACTACCTACCATAGAGAGGATATTTTATTCTTCTAGAGTCGACTTTCTTCACAGTTTCTCATTATTTTTTCATTAAATCATTTGTCTTTGTGTCAATCAAGTTGGTCTTAGATGTACCATAAATCTTTAGTTTTTATTCTGAACTTAAAAAAGTTAATTCTACGACTACTACGACTCGTAGTCTACGAGTATACAGAGTCATCAGTCCTTAGGCTTACGTTTTGCCTGTGAGTGTCGAGTCTCATTACTAATTTTATATCCTCTACATAGTACCCTACCCTACTTTATAGGAAGAGGAAGTTGAAATAGGATTTAACTTAAGCCGAGAAATCTCATTTTACTAATAATTTATAGCTATTTTCTATCGTATATAACAAAGTTACAACAAAGTCAAAGATAAGGTTATGTGACAAAGAGCCTAAAAACAAAATATTTTTGAATTACAAATTTGTCATTTATCTTTAAAGAATTAAAAAACGTAAGGATAAGTAAGTACCTTTTAACAATATGTTCTTATTTAACTTTTCAATTTATAACCAGCTTATTTTACATACATACTACTGATATTTGAAAATATTGTCATTTATCTTTGGCCCTTTGTTTTGTAGGTCATTTGTCTATCGACCTTTTGTCACATTATAGAAGCTAAAATTGGACTTTCCCTTTGACTACCTACTGATATAGGTTTTCTATTAGTTGATAGTACAGATATATCTTATACTTGCTTATGCTAAAAGTTTTAAATTAATCTTCAAGAAAAGGGTGAAAATTCATTCTCGAAACTTTCCCCGAAAATACGGATAGTTAATTAGTTAATTGAGAAGTAGCTCGATGTGTCTCTACTGATTTGTGTCCTCTATTAGACCATCTAAATCTATCTCTTCGGTTTATACCAGTACATATTTACTAGTAATATAATAGGGGAAATAAACAGCAACTTTATACAGAGTTTCTAAAATGTAGACATAAATTGGTAAAAATTCGCTCTGTTTTACAGAGTACCCTACTATATATCTACTCGTATATTTATTGTCAAGTACAAAGAATCCTTAATTACTATAGGGTAGTTGTAATAAAATACGTACAGACTTTTAGACTTGGATTAATTTATACCAATTAAAGTTCTCAAAATAGTGTATTTATAATATTCTTTCTGTCTTGAAAAAATTCAGATATGCGTTTGAGAACCTACCTTTGCAAGACCTTTTAGGGGAAATGAGTAGGGTACTTTAAAGTATTATTACAAAGGATAGAGAAAATGTTATGGGAATGAATCTATTATATAGCCTAATGGGTTTATTTAGCCGGGGAAATTGCCTCAAGTAAAAAAACAAAAACATGAAACAAACCAAGTTTTAGAAAATTATTCAGGTACGTACTTTATAAAACTTTATAGTCCCTAAATACTTAAAATAAATCTATAATTTTGATTTTATATTATCCTATAGTATCCTATCCTATCCTACTATAATTATTTATAAAATCTCAAGTTAAAGTTATCCAAGCTAAATTAAGAAAATTGATTTGTATCTGTATCTGTATAGTAGAAACCCTTACCTAGCTAGAAGAATGTGAGAAAATACGTCTCAATTAAGATGATTAATTTACTCGGTAATTGAATTAGCAGAAATGAACTGCACTTATCATCATTAGCATTACTATTACTATTACTATTAGCATGTAAATTCTAATTTTAATTTCTAACTGCGGTCTCGGGAGACTTGATTATTATTAAAAGTTAAAACATATGTTTTATATCTATACTATACTAGTCTTACTACATATTACTATTACTTATACATAAGTACACATTAGACAAAAACCACCACTTAAATACTTGCATATGTGAGTAAGTATTTAACTACAGTAGTTGTACTACTGTAGTAGTAGGAAAATACTTGTGTAAAATGCAAATATCTGTATAATTTACATATCTATATGTATATGTACTGATAGTATCATGAATATATTTTATTTTATTTCATTTTATTTTCTTCGAACAAGCGTGGTGGTTGGTGGTGGTTGAAAAAGTAATATTTTTGTGAACAACTCGTTCTTCCGCATCTCAATTCATTCATATAATGTATAAATATACATACTGTTTTATATACATAGTACTTGTAGCAGGTACTATAGTAGAATATTATGTATATTTATATGAAGTAAAAGTTTCCAATCAGCCTTCACTGTCTCCAGAGAATAACTCGAAGCCAATCTTCTCAAGTCATTTCTCTTGTTTCATTCTCAGGCCTTTTCTCCTCACCGTAATATTTATACAATAAATACTTGCACACCAGAAAGAACAATATCTGGTACAACTAGTAGGTACAGCTAGTACAGCTAGTACCACTTGTATTACTACAGTTTTTAGTGCTATTTGAAGGATCAGTAGTGCTAGAAATACTTTTAGATTCTGGATTCTGTATCTGTAGTCAAGTCAGTGAAAGTAAAAAAAAAAAAAAAATAACGAAAGAAAAATGTCGACTAGAGATCCACTTTGTGAATTTTGAATTCTGCATTTTTTCTATTCAAATCTACCTACCCACTATTAGTACTACATGATATTCAAATGTAGGGAACTTGTAGTACAAATGCAATTTTGAAAGAAAAAGTGAAAATTTTCATTCATATCATATCTAAATTCTTAAATGCACAAAAAGAATATACCTACTCTGCTCTATAGTACTTTTATAAATGATAACTTTTTATAAAACATTGTATAGGGCACTTTATATATGAAAAAAACGTCAAACTCTTTTTGGTATTTTGTTCCTTGTATTGCATTGCGTTTAAGAAATACTTGCAGATGCTTGCATTTTTTCACATGACTTTATATTTTTTCATTTACAAATAGTAAAGAAAGTATTTTTAAAGTAGCAAAAATTATCCAATACATAATATTGATTGTAATTTGACAATTTTAAAGTCGGTAAAACGACCAATTTTGTTGCTTATTTTTTGATAAAGTCACTTTTGAAATGAAAGTGCAAAGGTTTTCAAAATTCAAAATCAACCCACTTAATTTTTACATGTATTCGTATAGTACTAGAAATACATTAGGCAGAAAGAAATATACTCATATATGTAAAAATATTTTAAATTTTAGTTCCATTTTATACCTACTGTATTTTACATTCTCTGAAGTCTGAAGTAGTACCAACTGCACACAGGCTTTCATTTCTAATAATAAAATCCTCGTATTCGTAACACACGTATACTTCCTTATCCAATTTTTAAGTATATTCCCAGAAATATGCAGATGGTATTCATTTCTTATGCGTATCCCATAAATGTAGGAAAAACAAAATAGTCAACGACTCGATTGCATTCTCCAGCATTTCTAGCTAAAGAAAAAAAGCCTTTTTAAACTTGACAATATCTTTTAGAAAAAAAGAAAAAAGTCACTCGTATCACTAATACAACCTACTACTTGCACTAGTATAGGGTACTACTATTATTATAATATTTTGTACTTGACTTTTGTAAAAAAAAACTCGCAAATGCCAATCCATTATTTCAATTTCACAAAAAAGATACAAAATATGGAAAATTATATCCACTCATATGAAGTACTTATATATCATATACTTACGTGTACAAGTATTTTAACTACTTACTGAAATACTTTAGGGCCAAATAACTAAATATTCTACAACTAGTGCATAAAATAATAAAAAAAAATGAAATGAGGGGCTCAGACAGAACATTCCTGAATTCCTGCTGGGTATTAATAAATATAAAAATAGATATATTTTTGCATTATTATACTACTACTACTAATAGTACAGAAGAATACGCACACTGAATGAAGTATGCACTATCCGTATCAGTAGATGGTGAGGGATATTATAAATAAGATTATTATTCATGTGTAGGAAATATTTTACTATCCCTTGAAAAGGGAAAAATATACGAATTTATGTATCATGCATAAACATAAATATAAATAATATCTATATAGAAGTATGTACAGATAGTATGGTATAGATAAATATGAACTAATATATAATGAGCTCTAATAAACCATGGTAGGGTTGAGAAAGGAATTTTTAATATCGGAAATAATACCATCATAATACCATCATAATATCTAATAAGAATGAAAGAGATAGTTTGATCCTTCAATTTAAAAATTGCATACATTCCATACTCATATTCATATTCATATCTGTTGTACTACTGATAGAGTAAATGTATTAATATCTCTGGTATTTTCTCATAAATAGAGATTTACTCGGACAATATCCAAATAATGACAATCATTTGTTATACTGTATTGTGTAAAATATTAGTATCACTATGTAGTAAGGTACCTACTATCTAATAATAGTGAATGGAGATAAGTCTATTTGCTCGAATGAAAGCTCAAATTCTAAAAAAAGGAAAGTCCCTGGGCAATTTTTTCAGTAAAATAGTTGCATTGTGCAAATCAGCTCTACTTTCTTTATCTATTTTGTAGGTAACTTTAACACTTTTACTTTTTTTTAACATCAAGTAAAGATACATGAAAGTCAGTAATTATTAATTATCTAAAATATTTCCAAATTTTGCATTCAATTAATTAAATTGTAAAAAAATGTTACTTGAACCTATAAAAATTATTACTAAATCAGTTTTCATTAGATTTTAAGTAGGTATGTATTTTAATTTAGAAATAATAACATTTAAGCATGATAAAACTTTATTTTTTTCATTAACTTTTTATCAAGTTTACTTGTACTTGGTATATTTATAAATTTACTATATAGATATGTGATGTATTTGGGATTGTTTAAAATTTAAGTGTTCTTTTACTTGTGAAGACGATACACTTCATTTTTATTTACTCAAGTAGTCCAAGTGAAAAATTTTTTGGGAAATCTTCATCTCCTTCAGGGCCAAAAGATCCGAAAGATCGAATTTATAACTTGGAATTTTTCCACTTTTACATACCTACTACTTTTATACCTAAGTAAATCGTAATTCAATACTGAGAATGTCCATTTTTTTCTCTTCTTACTACATATGTACATACCTATTCCTATTCATATGTAAGTATGTATCTGTATGTAATTCTACAGATACTATTAGTATATACTACATACATGCATATACTGATACTGGTAAACTTGTATACTTGACAGTATTACCATGCAAAATCCCAAGATTCCATTTTTCTCATATCCCTTTGACTATTTGGAGACTTTGTGAGTTTAAAAAAGTGATGAAAATTCTGCTGGAGACATCAACTACTCAAGTACTCTTGTATTAAAAGTGAACAAGTTATACTATGATCAGTAGTAGGGTACCAGTAGTAGGGTACTATTATATGAAATGTAGTACCCTCATGTCTACTACATACTGTAGTAAGCATAAAAATGGAGATAGTTGAAGACTTTTTTATATTTTTCTCAAAAAAATTGTAGCTTTCTCCAACTCCAATGAGACTTGAAAGGCAAATTTTGGGCTTGTATCCCTTTTGAATAAAAATGACCTTATTTAATATCCTCTACAGGATAACTACCTACCTACTACTCTGTAGGTACCTATCTACTTGAAGTTTTCGAAAAAGGGGAAAGATACTACTACAAATAAGTTAGCTATATCGAATATCTCATTTTAAAATCTTCTTTTATGTGAATTTACAGATAGGTAATACAGTAGTAGGTAGTAGGAGGGGGAAATTTTCAAAGTATCTTCAAGATAGAACATACTTACAAACAATGAACTTAAAATTATATATTATTTGGAAGTAGAAAAAACAGATTTCACCTCTGAGAGTGGATATTTAATAATTTATATCCAGGCTGAAACTGGGAAGAAAGAGAATTTTGAGTTTACAATTTTCAATTCTTTCTACTCAAAATAAAATAGTGTATTGAATTCTCATTGACTTGAGTTTTTGAGCTCATTAGGAATTCTGATTTCAAATGGAGAAAAAAGGCGAAATGTTTAACTCGTTTAGCAACTACTGTAGTATTTAGCTCATAAATTAATAAAAAATAAAAATTCAACTTATTTGAATACATGAGCATGTTTGTATCGTACATATGTGGTGGTACAACACGTTAATTTGAATATTTTATAAATTGATTTTTGTTCACTTAAACCTTTGAAGTTTTAGGAGTTAAGTTAAACTATATTTATTGGGTATATTTTATATCAGTATTTGTGTATACGGTATACTATTAGGTACTTTAAGTACTAGTAGACGAAATATTAACTCCCCTTTCTACTATTAAAAAAATCATTATTATTCGAGTACGAGTTTGTTAGTTAGGTAGCACTATATACGAGTAGTATGAAGGTAGTATAATTTGAATGAGAATAAAAAATCGCTCAACTTTATGAAAGTCGAGTAAAAAAAGGAAATATCCGAAAAGGAAATTGAGACCATCAACATCGACTTTTATGTCATCCGTCTCTCAAACTGGTTTTTTATTTACATTTTATTCTATTTTTATTTTCTTTTTTTTCAAAAATCGCAATACAAAGACAATAATTATCATATTGCCAATCAGTACCTACTTTTTAATTTTAAGCCAATATGCAATTTGGCAATTTTGCAAAATTCAAACCAAAATGTCAATCAAATGTTTCATATTTGCTTTTGCTACAATTCAACTGTACTTAATAATTGATTCTTAAAGCAATATTTGAAGGTATAAATTCAAATTTCATTTTAAAAATAGCTCACTGTATGTATTGTAAATATCTTAAAATGTAAGTAATTAAAAACTGGTTTTTTTAAAAAAAATTTAGCATTTTGAGATTAGATCAAGTGATAGCAAATCTGATAGTGAGTTAAAAAAAGCATTTAAATATTTGTATTCCCGACTATATACCTAAGTAGGGTACTCTATTCTATTTTCTTTATGGACATGCTTGAATTCTGAATATGCATAATATGGATCTTTAGTTGGGTAAAGTTGGCAGAAAAAAATGAGTCAAATCCGTCCTCGTCTATTTCCCCCCTGTCTTTTGTCTCCAAAGTCTGGTAGTCATTAAATTACCTTTGTTTGTCAAATATACCTCTCATACAGGACTCAGGGGTTGAGTGTAGGATACTTTTAGAGGAAATTCGAGAATTAGTTAAATCTACTGACTGTAGGATCCATAAAATAAAATAAAGTCATAGTTGAGGAACAAAGCAAGGGAGGAAAATATTTCTTTCTTTCGTGGTTTGTGGTGGAAGAAATCTGAGTAGCTAAAATTACCCATTTTGAGTAAATTTGGTTGCTTGGCTTTAGAGTTTAGAATCTATCCGATAGTTAAGAGTTAAGGGGGTTTTCATGCAAGTCTCTGAATCCACTATTTAGAGTCATTTGCTCGATGTCAATAGACAGAATGAGAACAGAACGAGTGCAAGTGCAATTCAAAGTCACTATATTCTTATTCATACTATGTACATTGTACTATACTTGTGTTAGTTATCTATGTGATGTAAGAAAGATATGCACATTTTATCTTTTAGATATAAATAGTAGTTGAGTAGTCTCCTGCTATGCGAAAATAAATTTTTTTTTACTTTTCCCCCCAAAAAAGCCACAAAGTTGTTGTGTCTGATCTGACAAAATAAAAATACCCTGCACATGGACTCTTATCAAATGGACTTTTATTGTTGGGCGTTTTCTCCCATTTCACTATTTTTATTTTTATTAATGCATGAACCAAGAACATTACTCTTCAACTAAATAAATACTATCTACTTACTGATACTTATATAAACTCAATTTTCATCTTGACTTCACATACCTAACTATTACATATATGGTATAACAGTATATGTAGATACTTGAAATTTGAATTGCAAAAAAGCAAATATTTTGTGATTTAATGAATATACAAGTAGCTCTGACACTTGCTTAAGATTAAGAGATAAAAATGTCTAAAATGTTTTCAGTTTTAAAACCTTATGTGTCTCTTTAAATAAAAGTATATGAAGCATAAAACATTTGGTTATTTTCTTCTTAACTCTTAACTTATACACTATATAGAATGACTTGAAGTGACTTACTGTTTTGATGAGAAAGTTGGTTAAGTCTGTTGGACATGGTCAAGTTCATCTGCATGACATGAGCTGCGGCGACGACTTCCGAGTCCTGGTAATTCCCATCAGAACCATCAGAGGAGGATTCTCCTCCATCTGAGTCTTGGTTTGGGTCATTTCTTGACCTCGAATGGGGATGGTTCAGCTGATCCCTTTGCTGATGATCTCGATCTCTGGATCTCTGGCTTGTACCTCGTCCACCAGTCATTCTGCTCCCTGTATTGTTGTGACTGTTTCTCATTTTGTTTAGTTTTTTATTCTGAGTTGAGGGTGGCAATGGAGGATGAGAGGGCGAATAATGATGGTGGACTGTATCAGGTTCACAGTATATTCCATTTGACCTATTAGTCCCACCCTGGAAACGATACATCCTCTCCATTTTGAATTCTTCAACTGTTTCTCTCCAAACTTCAATTAATTATGCTTTTTTTGCAATTCCAGCATTATCTACAATGAAAGAAAAAAACGAGAATAAATGGAAATTCCAAACATTTCGAGTTTAAAATCAACACCAGAAAGGCTCATTATACGATTGATTTTCTTCTTTTTCGACAAACAATCCCACCAGTACAGAATACTTTCTATGAAACTAGTAGTAAAGGGTCACATGGAGAACTTAATGTGGCCATTTCAACTCTAATTGCACTCATTTTGTAACTCAGAAATTGAGACTTTTATCCGATATAAGAGTACAAACAATGGAATTTGCTTCAGAGAGAATAATTTCAATGACTATCTAGGACTTTGAATATACAGAGTACGTGGAAAATAGCTCCTCAAGAAAATATATCTCTTATTACTGGTAATTGTAGGAATCTAAAGAATTTTTTAAAGAATTTTTTTGACAAAAATTGTACAATTTATCTGAAAGTTAGTTGAGAAAGACCTTGTATGGTTTACAAAAAGTAGTTTGATATCCCCATTTGCTAAATATAAAGTATGTATATGTATGCATATGTGTGTATAGTCGACCTTCTGGGCTTTATGCGAACAAAGCATGCAGCCAATTATGGAGCAATCAACCAACGATTGTTTCAACTAGCAAAATTTAATTTTGTCTAATTAGTGTATAACTTTCAAGTTCTACGAGTGCTCTTTTATTGCTCTGATATACTATAAGTACATACATATATCAGTATATTGCCATTAGAAATAAAAGTATAATTTAGTCTAGTATACTAATACTAGTAGGCATAGTCTTTATTGAGAGCTCAAACAATCTAAAATTTAGATGAAACCGAGCCGAATATCAGAGACCTAAATAGTATGACATGTTTCCCTTTTGTCATTAGAGTCATTTTGGGTAAACTCGATTTGATGCCGAGACTCGTCTGGTAATGTTTATTTTTCGATTATTACCCTTTACACAAGTACATATTGGTATTAATAGGTATGAGTATTAGTAGTAGTACTAATTTTGAGTAGCAGCTCGATTATTATTATACTCATGTCTATATTTAGAGTAGTTTGAAATTGAGATTTATTGAAAGTTCTTGAACATGTACTCGAGTACCCTACATACTTATTATTGGCAATATCATAAATAATTATGGCCAATTAATATCGAGAATATGGAAATATAATTGCTTTTCTACTAAACTAAACTAGTACTCATACTAGTACTAGTACTAGTACTCATATGTAAATTCAGAATATCTGTATTTATGATATATCAAAGCTTATTTAACAATCAAGAAAATTGGCTTTTAATCACAATTAATATAGCAATTAAACAGATTTTTCTTAATCTGTAACTGTAAATCTATATTTCACATAATAAACTACAGTATAGTGTAGGTATGAACAATTTTTGTATTTTTTAAATAGTGTATTTATCATTTATGTAAAAAGGGCACATTTTTATTACCTGCTTCTTATTACCTGCAATATTTTACGAGTTTCATTTACATTTATCAGTAGGGTACTCTGACTTGAAACTACTACAACTTTATATTTATAAATAAAATATGTCCTAGACACAAGTCCTTGTTTTTTAGAGGAATATTTTGGACATTCTCTCGTGTTTCTATCCTTACTATCAGTAGGTAGTATCTAGTATTAAGTACATTCACTAGTAAGAAAGTCTATTGACTATTTTTTCCATATGTAAAACAATCCCCTTGATTTTGACAAATTTGCATGCAAAGACCTAATCAAAAAAACGAAGACACTGATGGAAATAGATGGGAAAAAAAGCAAGAGCGGTGGATAGGGGAAAGTATATAAATTGTAAATGTGCCCAGTGTCTTCTGACTGATGTTATGGCCAATGAAAAAATTTAACTTTGCCATACTATATGTACTATTACTCATAGTATAAAGGTAGGTATGTATCAGTATGTATAAGTATGGAATGAAATAAAGTTTTTTACAACCTAGTTGATCATATATAGACCTGAAATCCAATTTATTTTGTCCATGTTTAATCTGTACACACGTCGTGATGAGATGAATATATTGAGAAAGGGTCAAGAAGAAATCCGGGTAAGAATAAGAAAGTGAGAAAGAAAGATAAACGACTTTAATAAAGTGATCTCTGAACTGCATTCACTATTACTAACTTATACCAGTATCTTATACTACGTCTGTATCTAGTAGTATAAAGTATTATTTTTTATTTTACACACTATTATTATGTATCTCTATTCGGAGAAGCCGATCTCACTATAAACTTCATATTACCCTTACTCTCATATCCAGAGTCGAATAATAAGAAAGAAAAACCGATTTCATTTTATCCATTTTATTATGCTTTCCTCTGCTCTTCTCTACCCCATCAAATCCACTACCACCTTTTTAGAGTCTTCAGTTCCCCTCCATACAAAACCATGTAGTAAATGAATTGTTACAGAGCGAGAGTCAAAATCAAATTCATCTAAATGATTCAAATTTTAATTTAAAAAAGAATACAAAGTGCTACTACAATTGTGTATTAACATGAACATTTAGGTTTAAATTTTTTGATGACTTTTTTTTAAATTTAAAAATATGTAATAATATGTTTAAGACAATTTCAGTTGATTTTTGGACACTTTCGACTTTTAACAAAATGTCCAGAGTAGTATTTAACGTACATTATCGTAAGTAAGTATGCCTATAAGTCTCTTGTTTCCACTCAAAATTGCATAATAAAAGCAGACACATCGAATTTCACCAATTTTGATTCCCCTTCAAAGTAAATTTAAGAAATCTGAACAAATCAGCTTTTGCTTATGGCTTATAGCAAGCTGCGAATTGCTAAAAGATCCTCATAATATAGGGTACTACAATTCTATTCTACATACACCAGTATTATCCTTTACTCGTACTACTTTTACATACAGTAGGTATAGTCGTACTAAGGTTATTTTGAGCAATATAGATTTAAGAGGAGAACATTTCAGGGTTATATTGCTCGAGGGATCGAGGCAAAGATGCATTTAGTAGCCAGTCAGGCCAAAGTCAAAATCATAGTCTAGGTAGATGAGAGGAAAGGGTAATAATATCGAATAGAGTGAGTAGCTTCTGCTTTTTCTAATACACTTTTGTACACACAAGATCAAAATCTCAGTGGCAAAAAAGAAATAAAGCTTTATCGAGAGCCCATCAGCTCGATTTTTCCACTTTCTTTGATAACTTGATGTACAGAAACTAGTACTACAATAGTTGTAGTTGTAATACTATTACTAGTAGTACTATCTACGTAGTAGTATCGGTATTTGGAAGAAAGTAAAATACTTCGTCAAAATTATCTCGTTTGGCTCCAATCCAATGGAGAGAGATTACAGAAAATTCATAGATGAGCTGGCTGAGAGTGCTTCAAATAGTTTGTAGTTAGTGGTAATGTGAGTATTAGGGAGAGATCACAAACAAAGCAAAGTAAGTGCCTACTAGATATTACTAGATAGTAACTACATACTACTCTTACTATTAGTCGTAGACTTGGGAAAATTTTTTTTGAGAAGATTGCTTTCTTCGCCACGGTTCCCAATAACTGATTATTTTTTTTTCAAGAACATGTACTACTGCTTATACTTTCAATAGTTGTACTCTACACACATTGGTTCTAAAGTATTTCATCCTATTCAATCAGAAAAAGTACAAATACCTATAAACTATCATGTTTTTTGATGTGTTATTATGATTATAAGATACAGGTACAGTTGAAGTTGAAGTTGAATAACCCTGTATATAATTTTAGTGGGTAAATAAGGGTCCAAATGTTTGTTTGTTTTGTATACACAAAGTCAAACATCTTTATACTATGAGTATGAGTATGAGTATTCATGGAGAAAGACGGGAAAAGATATAAAAGTAAAGTCAAAGTCAAAAAGTAGAAAATTTAGGGTCCACTTATTTATTTCCCCCTACCTTCCCTACTAAATGCTTATGGCTATCTTGAAAAATGCCGGTTTTTTTTACCCACCTACCTGCCTATCTTAAAACTTAAAGTACGAATGGGTAGCTAAAGAGATATGTATACATATCTTGTACCTATCTATCTAAAATCCCCAAAGTCCATTTTTAGTAAAAATGTTCTTGAACTTTGATTCTAAATGCCGTATAAGATATATTTAGGTATAGTATTAGTTAACAGAAGTAGAGGTAGTAGTATAAGTATTAAAGGGATCAGTTAGTCAACTCACATCCACCAAGAAAATCCATCAGAACCTGCCGGAGGTTTTCTTGAACCCTTTTTTATACTTTTAGACTATACTATCTATAGTCTATAGTAATATTAACTATGTATCTAGTATCTACATATATACTATATACTATAGGTAGCTTTCACTTGATCTGAAGATCAAACTCTTTCTCTCGAATTAACAACAAGAATGGATTTCTACGACCATACCAGAATAAGTATAAGTACCAATAGGAAGTAGAAGGAAAAAAAAAATTTTTTTTCGATATTTGCTTCCGGACCTTTTATCTTTTCTTTGCCTTTGCCTTCTTTCTTCTAATCCGAAATCTGAACCGAAATCCAAATTCAAGGTACGAGAAGTAAATAGAGAAAAAAAATTGTTTGGAATTATATGTACAAGTAGGTAGTGTGTACACAAATACTTATATTTTTGGTGAGATGGTTGTTTTGAAAAAATAATAGCTAAAATAATCCCCACTTTCATTCAACCTTATGCGACCCTTTCATTTGAAAATAATTTCCTCTCTGAATTCTAAAATTTTTACTTTCAAGTAAGTCTCTTTTATTGTCTTTAACTCAAACTCAAAAATATCAAAAAAAAATTTCAGTCATAGTTTCGACAATTCGTATATTGAAAACCATATATTATGTAATTTTTGATATCTAGAATTGATAGAAATACAAAATCTACAAGAGACCCTAATAAAAGGTAACAATGCATTTTTATTGGTTTTACTTATGTTATGTGATTTTTAAATTATTTTCATAGTTATCATTTTAATATTATGTTTTCTGATACTTTGAAGTTTAGACATTGTCCATAGTCCATATAAATAAGATTCTATACTGTATAGCAAATTGCAATACTAAATTCTAGTATAGTAGGTACTATTCTTATAAAAGGAAAATGTGAACTGACAGGGTAACAGTGGAACAAGCAGGTTCCATTAGTCTTGGGGAAATCATAATAACGGACTGTTGCAATGCTCACAAGAGATTCAAAAAAGACTAATATATTACATAATATATGTAGGCACTCTACTCTATACAAGTAGAAGGTACTATTAGTATAGTGTTATAAGTATTGGAAGATAGTTTATGGTTTCTAAGGCCTGGACAGAATCGCCATTATGAGTCCGAGTGACAGTGAAACTGGAAGTAGTGCTGATGGTGAAATCGGGAAGTGAATCAAAAGAGGTGATAGTGTTTTCGATGAAAGGTAATTGGAAATAAGTGGACCGAAGGAGAAACGACGACATTTTTGCCCTTTTTTTCCAATGATTTATGTCTCAGCCGCTGGACACTGGGAAATGCTTTACTACCTTAATAATATTACTACATAGTGCCTAGTAGATGTGTTGGTACGACAAGATGTTGGGAAAAACACAGGATCACTATACTTACTTTACTTTTATCATTATTGTCTAGTAAGTATATTCCATTTACTTGTACTATCTGTACTACTACTACTAGTACTAATAGTACTTGATCGGCAAATAGCCAAACTTATAGAAAAAAACTTGATTTCATTTCTCTAACAATTGCACCTAAAATAAATATTATTTGTACTTTTCCTTTTGATCTTATACATAATACTTAAAATAGTCAGAGTATTTGAATTCCTGTCTTGTGATAGCTAATTGTGGTCAAAATTGTAAAAATTATGAGAATTGAAATAACTTGTACAAGTATATGTACCTACATTTTTGTTAATGTTTATCTTTAGTACCTACACCTACTACGATATTTTCAATTTGTCAGTGATCAAACTTTACGAGTACTTGTATTTATATGAATGAATACTTGCTAAAAAATTATTTTGTGGTGAGTATTTAGATATCTTGTAATATTATTTTTTTTGCTTTTTTTCTGATTACCTGACACTTATATAATACCTATAGGTACTAGAAAAGTCTAGAACTAGAGAGGGACATTAGCTGATCAATGAGAGAGGGAAAAATCCGGTTGAGTTGAAGTTGAAAGTAATCTGGGATTTGGAACTAAACGACCTTTTTCTCTAAAAACTGATGATTAATTGCCGGATAGTGCACTAAAGTATGATTAAGAGATAGGTCAAAGACCCTGCAGGTCATAGTCCTATCCTATCATATATAGTAGCTAATCTAATGACCCAATAGGTTTAGTAATAAAAGACTTGAAAATCTATACGTACCTACGAGTGCAGAATATTTCTCACTTACAATAAATTGTAAACAATAAATTTTTTGAATGCTCGTGGATAACAAATTGATATTGTAGATATAGACTTAATATTAGCATGATAGTATGTATGTATTGGTACAATATATAAACTGTACTTATATATCCTGGGAGAATAGATGAGATCTTTTGTAGAATAATAAAAATAAAATAGTGGGAGATAATAAAGCTTTCTATATGCAGACAGTTCTCATATGCTCTTATGCTTAAAAATGCCGAGAGAGATAAACCAAGCAAGCAAGGGAGAAATGAGATTGCACCTTTGCTATCCTATCCTACACATTTACTTGGGCCAATAAAGCCAAGAATCAAGAACCGAGAACCAAGATTGAACCCGACATTTACTCAAGAGGAAACTACTAGTATACCTGCTTATAACCTATAGCTAGCTAGATATTACTTTACTATATTTATTTATTTACTTTTCATAAAACAAGCAACAATCCTGAAATACCTAAATATTTGTCAAAAAGTCAAAAAATTAAACTTTTTTAACTCGTAACACCGTAATACGTTTGATTTAAATTGTTGAAGCTATTCATTTGATATGTACTTATCTATTTTTTATATTAGTAAATCGTAGATTATTATATATTCTAACTAAATTAGTTTTTAAAATATAATTACAATTGTACTAAACTGCTATCGCAAAATTCACTTTTACTTCATTTTACCTATTAGATAATTACAAAAATAATTACAGTTAATTAATAGATAATTATAATCTGTATTAACATATATTGGCAAAAAATTGATTTATTTTTGAGTAAAGTTTCTGCCATATGTGAAGGGTTACTTATGGGAAGAGATTTGGTTTGTTCTCGAGCACTTTTTATAGTCCCCATTCTGTGGTAAACAAGAAAATATGGGATTTCTCCTGGGGTCATGTACGAGAAGGAGAAAACTAAAATTTTGGCCGGTTTAAACGCAAAATTGCCTTCTACTGCTACAAGTACATTTATATCGGTAATATGTATAAGAACCATCATATAGATAGACTTTCATGGTTTTACGTGATCCTGGTCAAAATCAGTGTTTATTGAGGAATTGGCTGAAACCTTGGGGCTTTTTCCTCGATTTCTGGGAGGAGGTTAAAGGATACCTATCTCTCTATTTATACTTGATTTAAGTCCATTATTAAAATACAGCAGCTCAATTATTCTCAATTCTTTCATCTCAAATATGCTCAAGGCTATTTTATCCCCTTTTTTCTAAAACCAAAATCTCTAAAATGGTCTTCATCAATATGGGAAGGACCACAACTGATGGATTCAGATTTAGGGATTAAAAACCTTTGTTTGCATCTAAATTTTGATGATATTGGATAGGATTTATTCTTTTTGTTTTTCCACTCTATTTAACTTTATGTAAATATGACTACTACTTTACTAAGGAGTATATTATAGGTATAGTACAGAATTTCTCATAGGACTATCAAAAGTACATATGCTGTAATATCTTTCAGGCATATGTTATATTACTAATACTATTGTATAATAAATACACAGAAAGAAGTAGAACTTGAGTAAATTTAAAAACTTTGAAACTTATTCCATTGCAGAAAAAACTGTCTTTCACGAGATTCAAAAAAGTCATATTTTCAAATCTATCTCAAAACTTACAACTAATATATGTACGAGTAGTATCAGTACTATCTAGTAGTATATTTTAATGTTTCAGAATAACCTTTAGTTAAATATACCTTACCTACCCAGTATTTTGTAAGTTTCGCAAAACGTGCAGGTAGTATATCGTTAAAAAAAACTTTTTCTCTAGAAATAAGCATAACCGCAAGCTTTCTTTATGTGTAAGTTTTTTCTGGTAATATCAAAGTTTCTTTACAGCTACTACTAAAGTATTACATAGATACTTCAGAGACAACCAAATGGACTGACTGGCTCTTGATCTCTTCCAAAGAAAGATTTTTTTTTCTAATATCTGGTTGTAAGTAGGAGTTAAGAATCTGAATATTATATTCTGCAAAATTACCAATTTTGCATTCTCAACTTACTCTAGTCGTATCATATCGTATATTATATCTATCCTAAACCTCAACTAAAGTTTTGACTTTTTCTCAAAAAAAAAAGAGATAAAATCCAACTATTATTTTTCACAACTTTTCCCAACCAAAGTCTTTTAGTTATACTATACTGCTACTGCTTTCAGTAATATTAATACAATATTAAAAATCTCAATTTTATTAATAAATTTCCATATTTAAACTGCTTATACATATTTGAACTGTTTTGTTCTTAAAAAAATTATTTTATAACTACTGTGGTGTGTTTAAATTTCAATAAGAAATCTAATGGCGAATCCCATTAGATCATTCATTCGAATTTTGCAAATAATTTCCAACTTTCAACTCACCGGGTTGAAAATAAAATCTTACAAAATCATATATTCACAACTGTATATAGTACCCTACCTACGATAAATAGTAGGGTACTTACTGATAGAATAATTACCTTGTATAAATATTAGGGTACTGCTGATATCTGTGTATCAGTAGTGTAGAATAAGTAGGTAGACAATGTTGGGTTAAGTAAGTTTCTTCTCAGAATTCAGAATTAGTATTCAATCGGCACTTTGCCTTAATTTCTTTTTACTTTGCCCCCTTTCTCTGTTCACCACTTTTTTGTTATTACCCTCCGATCATTTGTTCCAAATTTGAGGATCAGTATGGGCCTCAGAATATCATAATAAAAGATGAGTTAGGAGAATAAATATGAGAAGTACCTACTGATTGTAGTAGAAGAAGAAAAAAAAACTAAAAACTTTCCTCCTTACTCGTTTACGATTAGAGGCAAACTTTTTTTTTCCTCAGCTCAGCTCAGTTGGTGGACTTTGGAAATAAATATATAGAAAAACATGGTCGGGAAACTCCAGGGCCTACTTTCAATTTTTCACTTAAAATTGACATTTCACATACACTAGACTTAGTTAGACTAGCCGAACTGCTGGGACAATAGTTCTCGAGAAATGGGACACACAAGTTTGCCTGCCATCAACTTATTATTTACTACAGTACAGGGTACCTAAAATATAAACTATTTTTCAAAAAAGAATTACAATTTAAAGTGTTCTATACGATTTTATAATTCAGCTGAAAAACAGATTTTGAACTAAATTGATTCACTTATTAATGCAAATATTCTATTTAATTGATTCTTTAGATTAGATCAGATTAAGATACTGCAAAATGTAATACCTATATATTGTGAATAATGTTATTCCAAATATTTTTTTAATTCGAATTTTATACTTCTTTTCTAAATTCTTTCTAAATCAACCTAAATTTTTTTTAAATTATCTGACTACTATTAACTCTTGGATTCAAAATGATATTTGGCATTATGAAATGTATTGTGTAAGTATGTATCATAGAGATTATGGGTGACTTATTTTTGAGACACCTTTTTGTAAATAGTAAATGTTGTACAAGATTTTATTTCCCTAGGCTTATGCCCATATGTAAGAATGTGTATATGGACACATGTGTACAATTTTTACAACAAAGAAGTTAATCTTGTGAGAGTTTTATTGTACTACCTACTACTCTGTAGTTTAAGGTACAAACTACTGTCCTGAAACATTTACCCCCGGAAAAGGGGGCAAAAAATATGTCCAAAGGTCCACCGGGGACTAGACTTGGACATTAGAATGGAAATAAAAACTATCATTTTCTCGTACCATTTATAAGTAGGGTACTTACTACTTATATGTATTTGTAGGTATCCTTGATATATCAATATGTTGTAAGAAACAGTATGAATTTCATATCTTTGAGCATTTTTTTCAAAATAAATTTCAAATATAATAGTCGTACTACTATAAGTATTAAAGTACTCGTATTACATTGTAGAGATAGCATAATAAAATGTAATAGAAATTTCATTTGATTTCTGAAAAACTCTGAAAGTCACGTCCTCACACAAATGACCATGCTTCGATAATTTATATAAAGAATAATAAAATGTTCAACAATAGTTTGTGGACGAATAATAGGATTACATAATACCAGTATTTGTTATGATTGTGAGGTTTTTTCATAATGGTATTACCAGACATAATAGTACCCTACCCATCTAATATCACCAATACCAATATATCTTAGGTATTCAAATTATTATAATTTTAAAATTTATTCTTCCAAATCTGTACATTTGAAAAATACAATCTGCAAATTTCCTCATTTTAAAATTTATCTAGTAGCCTAAGTTTTAACCAAAAATTTATTATGTTTCATATAAAAAAGTATCGATATATTTGGAATTTTTAGAAGTTTTAAAAGTTTCTTATTTTTGCACAAAATGCTTAGATTTTGATTTTCGAGATTTCTATTTCAAGATATTATGGTAATCTAATAAATAGTAAATGGACTATGGACCCATTCTGTATATTATGGTACATAAATATGGTAGAATTGAATTTGAAAAGAAATTGAGGAACATTTATTTTTCCCTAGAATATATTAAACTTACCAGTACTCGTAACTACAATTCACCAGTAGACGTACAGTATAGTAGTAGATCATCAGATCAGAACGACAAGAGAATCAAATCTATTCAGTCTATTCTAGAGGATACTTTATTTTATAAATAACGTGTCTATCATTTCGAGAAAAGGAAAAAAAAGAAATAAAGTCTCTATTATCCTTATGAAAAGAAAGTACAAGTAAAGGAAAATAAAGTAAAGCAAAGCAAAGGACAGAAAGAAATAAAAACGACCGACAAAGATCGATACTTTCTACAGTAATCGATGGGTACACATACTACGACTACTACTATTACAGTAGTGTAAGTATTAAGTATAGACTAAAACCGTGGATAAGGATAGAGTATATTGCTCGTATTTTAGTAGTAACTAAAGCTAGCTGTACAGTAGTACTTTGATATAGTTATCGAATTGAGGAGAAAGTTTGGTTATCAGAGAATTGTGGCTGTCTCTTGCTATAAAGCGGTTAAATAAGATGGGATTCGAGGTTCTGGGCAAATCATGAGGCTTTTGAATTGTACTTAAATATACAAGTATCTATACTACTACTAGTTATCTCGATCCAAATCCGACTACAACTACAACTACTAAACTATGGTTCTTAAACTACAGATATATTATGTATCTACAGATATAAGTATTATGTTCATTTTTATTTTTATTTTTAGAAATAAAAACTAGAGAAATTGTCAAAACAGAATTGATAATTTCTATCAGAATACAAAAATTTAAAATAGCGCAAAAACTCACATACTCTGATACTCTTATACGATAAGATCAAATGTTTTTTTGACTTTAAATTAAAATTTTTAAATAATTTTTGAGACTTTGAAATTTGATCAAGTCCTAATAATCTTTATTGGCAAAATCCTGTAAAATTTTGTTCGTCGGAGAATTAAATCTTATAAATATTTTGGGTTTGGGACTTGTACATTTTTGTATATTTAAAAAATATAGTCTAAAATAAAATGTCATTGGTAGCATAAACAGGATGGGATTGCTTGAAAGATCAGATCTTGTTTTTTCTCTCACCCACAGAGAAAATACACAAATATCAATATGTAGTCCAGAAAGTGCAATAGAAATGTCTTTTCTCAGTCTAAAAGTACCCTATTAATACTACCAGTACAAGTATCGATATATCAGTAGTCAATTTATACTTTTTCTTGTAGTATTAAAATGCTTATTTGTTCCTACACAAATGTATCTTTTTAAGAAAAAGTTTTTGGATATTTTTTACTTTTTCTTCAAAGGAATATACCTACTGTACAAGATATGAACTCGATCCACTATTTGTAAAACTGAACAAATACAAAAAAGAATTCGATAAATGCTCTCAAACACAAACATAGTAATAGCAATTACCTTATAGTCTTATAACTATAACTTACAACCACTACTAAAGAAAAGAAAGTTTGTCGTTTATTTTCTCCTTCTACTATTATCAGTAGTACAGATAGGAGTAGGTATCCTTGAACAAAGCCCATATGAATTTGAAAGTAATTTGTTACGATCATGTTGGTTACATTTACTACCCACATCTCATTAGAGGCTTAAAAATATCTACTATTCTGTACTGTGATAATATTTCTAGTACCCTACTACAGAATACTTATGCACAATCGTTACATATATACTGTATATAATTTAGATACCTATATATTTTCAATAATAGAAAAAAAACTAAAACATTGTTAGACTACCTACCTACTGTATGAATAACAAATTCTTCCAGAATTGAACCAAATAATTCTTTAAGTAAGTAAAGCAACCTGTCAATCAAACCCAAAAATAAATTTTTCTCAAAAGCAAACAAATATACCTTTCGGTAGAAATGAAAAAGCAAACAAAATTTTAATATTTAGGTATCTTTGTAACTAGATTACTTATACTGTGTAAGTGCTTTAGTTTACTTTAAAATAGTATGCTGGTATACTTTAACTTTGCATATGACATGCATTGCATTGGGTTGTGAATTCTTTGAAAAAACAATTTTTTATAATAATAAAAAGATAAAAATCTATCCAAAACTCATATTTAAGAAAAGGCTAAAAAACATGAGCATGACATTTCTAGCAAATAGTTTAGTCTTTTTAAATTCAAATTACGATATATAGGTACCTTACATAGATACATACTACATACTACTCGTATGATCGTACATTTTATGTAGGTATGTATTTACTACTAGCAGTATCATGTGCTAGATATATATGAGTATTTGTATATATAGTTTACTCGTATAATTTAATAAAAGTTAAATTCAGACGAGTTTTTTGATATTTAAAGCTTGTTTTGACAATTTTTAAATTAATAAATTCTTATAATATTGCCCTTTTCAAATTGACCAATGAATATCTACATCTACAGATACATAGATATTCACTAGTATGCATACATGTAGATACTCTACTAGTATTTCAATGCATAAGCATATTAAGATATGTATGAAAATATTCAATATTTGTCTACCATTTTGCATATCATACAATATATTTATAGGGTACTATAATATTGGTTGAAATTTATTAGCTTTGGACTTGATACTATTATTATAAAGGGAAAGAAAAGGAAAATTTTACTGTCAAAATGCAAGCATTAAATTCATAGAAATTTTTTGGCTGGCGATATGTAAAAAGTAAAGTCTTGTCTTTTTAGAGCCCTAGAAGGAATACAAAAAAGTCAAATCTAGGTCAGTTCTCATACATGAATCTACATACATACCTACCATACATACATGTATGGTAGTAAAAGCCTTCTTCAGTTCTACCACCAATTCTTGACATGTACTCAACTTAACTTTAGGACTTTGGGCTTATTTTTCATATGACGAGGAGGATGCCTTTTTTATTCCAATTCCCTTACACCAGTATACTACTGATAGTATTCTCTTATCGGGAAAAAAAATCCAAATTGACAAAATAATCCCTTATCCCTTTTTTATTCCCAGAGCTATTTTATTCCACAGCTATCTATACATACAAATACTGAATACTGATCTCGGTATGTAGATATTACAAACCTAGAAGCAAATTTTCAATTCCAATAAGACACAAACATATGTATGGATAATATAAATTTGTCTGTTTTCCAGCCAGAAGAAGAAGAAAAAAAATAATAAAAAGACAAGTTGGGTTTTTAGTTCTTTTGGTCTCGCTCTATTTCCTTATTTTTGTTTTTTCTTTCTTTTCTCGTTTTTTTTGTGTTCAATAATTTTGTAATGCCAATCTTTTGCAAATTTATCGAATACTATGAGCACTACATACTATAGTACTGCCTAGAGCATTATTCCTTTTTTTCTTTTTTGTAAAAAGTTGTAGCAATATAATAATAAAGAGAGCAAACTTTTCGCAAATAAACTGAGAAATTTATCCATGGATTTTGAAAAAAATAGAACCAATCTCGAGTCATACAATACAGTACCTACTCGAGTAAACTAGTAGTTATGTAGTTTGTAAATTCGAAGAAAATGAAGTAATATGAAAACTTTTCCAGAGCCCATTAGTAATATGTACCTATGCTCTGTAGTAGTACAAGTAAGTAGTAGTCGAAGGAAAACTTAAAAGTTTAAACTTGTTGCTCAGTTTTCAAAATAATGATGGAAGCTATCGAATTGACTTGCTTCAGAATATCACGGAGAAATTTACTAACTGACTACATAGTACACGGTACATATTATATTTTGAGTTTTTTGGTTGTTTTTAGTGCAATAACCTTATGAAAGGTATTATTACGAGGATAGTCGGCTGGAGACCTTTACCTAGGGTAGGATAGGAGAAAAGAAAATTGTTCCAGAGTGCAGCATGAATTTATTATAAGCTCTTTCTCTCTCTCTCTCTTACACTTTTCAGCCAGCAAAACTTGTTCCAATTTCAATATATTTTGAGACTTTCATTTTGTTTACAACTGGTAGTTAACTTCTACCTTATATGTTTGATACCAGTAGTACTACCACGAGTACCATAGTTGAAAATAATAATATCTACTAAAAGTACTAACATAGTAAATGGTATACAACAGTGGAAGGGAACTCTCGAGAGAGAACTGCGTAAAGAAATAAATCAAAAAAACATTCCAAGTCTCGAAATAAGAAAGAAAGAAAGTAAGAAAGAGAAAAAAACTCAAAACTAGACATTGCCATTTGTGAGGGTTTTACTTTATACATATGCAATAGTAATTTACGATCATCTAGTCAAAATGTAATTCATCAAAAATATAAATACATATTAGCAGGAGTACCTATATTTAATTATATAGTAATAGCAAATAAGCTAGACTACTTTTGACCATTGCTTTGTGCAATGGTTTTTACTCTTTATAGTGTAGTACCCTACATATTAAAGATCTCTTATTTTTGTCACTCTTATATCTGACGCTAAAAATAAGGGACTAACTACTTAGATATCAAATTGGTTCAAATTTAAAATTTGTTATATAATAAAATGTATACATGTAAACATCCTTATTGTATTAACCATTCAACTCAATTATCTAGGTACACAGAATAGAATAGTATGTAGTTAGTAAAATCTAGGATGCATCTGAATTTTAGTACTGATAGTACCTAGAACATATTAAGTAGAAAGTAGAAAAAAGAAATTTCATTGATGTAAATTGCATTAAAGAAGTGCATAGCTATAGACGAAGGGAATTAACTCAAGCGTAATATTATATAGTACTAAAGTACAATTATAGTAGATACAATTTATTTTGTTTATTTTATTTTATAAGGTTCATAAAAAAAGCTCGAGCGATCAGAGTCAAAGGAAACTCCTGCGGCTTCATGGACTTTATATTGTGCTCTATTGCATTGGAATGAGTATGAGGTATGGGCAAATAAGTATTATTGGTCTTTATTCATACATAGTACCCTACGTACAAAAGTACCTACATAAGTACAGAATATCTACAGAATACAAGAAAGTTGGATATTGCACTGTGCAATTGCACAATAAAGGAATGAGGAAATGTCTGTTCGAGTCAAAGCGAATGTTGTGTTGATTTGAGGGTCAATATTGATACACTCGAGTGATCACAACATCATTTATATATTTATTTATAATACTACTACATACTATAAACATAAACTACATTATAGACTACTCTGATGGCGTATTTAAAGGGGAAATAAATGCCTGGAGAAAAATTCCCCCTGCAGAGTCATGTCACAGCTGGTGTACATCTTATCAATGTCAATATTGCAGGACTCAAGGAAGGAAAAACCAACCGATTTCCCAAAAGACAAGATACCGATACATACCTAGGTATGTATAATGCACTTCTACATAGTACTGGTACTATTTGTAGTACATTGTCGGTATTGGTCATGATGATAGCAAGTAAATATGTAAGGTATAGGTTCCTAAATAATACAAGCCCTGGCCCGTTTATCTATCACTTTTCACAAGAGATCGAAATCACTCGAACTCGAATTTTTACTTTAAGCCCATGTTCAAAGTACCTACATAATATTGTATGTATGAATGAGTATTCTTGTAGGGCACTGTACTGTACTATAATAAGGGTATTCGATATTCACTCAAAGTGTAGCACAAGGAGAATAAGAAATGTGCTTAAAACTATTTTCAAATTCGCCAAGACATACTCGAGCTCCTTGTAATATTGATGTTTTTCTTTTCCTCGAATATTTTACTTTGTAACTATCTACACAGGGTATTTCAAAAGAATATTAGTCTTTCTAAGTAGGTACTTTTTTAGATCCTTCCTGATAAATACAGGCAGTACCCTTACATATGTATCAGTAGGTATATCAAGCTATGCATGCTAATAAAAGATACTTATTGTTATTTTAATTTTAGGCATCTACATTTTTTTAATAACAAATGAATTAGATACTTAAAAATTTACTAATAAATTTCCTAGTTCCCAGTCAATTTGACCATACTTATTTGTATAATTTGATAAAGAATAGGAATATTTCTTTTATGGAAAAAATATGAATAATATGCAATAAAGTAGAACTTATGTAAAGCTTAAAATGTAAAAGAAGAACCTTGTATAATCTGAGAGACTCTGTATGGAAGCCTGCAAGAGAATACCTAATATTTAGGTTCGAGAACAAAAGCCTTTTGAAGCATATTGCTGCCAAAATTTTCCAAGATCCTGTTTTTCAAAGCCTAAATTTGGCACATTATCAATTCACAAAGGATACCCAAGTAGGTACTACTTTTATACCAGTAGTAGGGTACAGTCTAGTTAGTATTGAAATACACTATGTACATGAGTAGTCTCAATACATAGTTAAATGTAGCTCTAAAACTATATGAATAATCCAGAAAGTCCGGAGAACCTTTCCTTTTAGAGAACTTTTACTTTCGAGGATAGAGACCAAAGAAAATTACAATATCCATGTTTGAGTTGGGATAATGATAAGTATATGTATGTATGTATATAAGTGGTTGGTTGGTTAGGTTTAAAAATATATTATGTAAAATATGTCTAACCTTTATAAATAAAGTTCTTTCGACTCCTTGATATTTGATATATTTATCTATGTACATACATGCCATACTTATTGGCATATGCAAATGTGTAATTCTGAGCTTGAATTTCGAATCTAATAGTAAACCGAATCGACAAACGATAAGTAGGTAGATACATAGATAGATATACAGATACTTATCATAGGGGTAGTATGGCACATAGTAATATAAGTATTGATAAAATGCCTGAAGCCCCTGTTAAAGTAGCTCAAGTATCACATGCATGGTTGAGTGAAAACCCTTTTAGAAATTAGGAGAAAGCATCCACTTATGTACCTCCTCCCCTTAAAAAGCCGAATTTTACTTAAATTTTGAAAATTTCAGATGACAAATTAGATGAGCTTCGATTCCATGTTCTTATCTTAAGAGATCAACCAGATCTTGGAGAAGAACTTTATCCTCTCCAGAATTTCAGTCTGACGGTTGACAAGACACAAATTGATGGAAATTCCATCGCTAAGAAATCTAACTCGATTTCCCTGACATTAATTTCCTCTATCAAGCCTCTACATTACAGTCCTAGTAGCAAGTACATACTACTAAAGTAAGTACTACTTTACATTTCATTAAAGATTAGCTTTATTTTATGCAAAAAAAATTAAACTTGACTTGAACTACCTACCATTTACATACTTACTAACATGCATATTATACTTTTTTCAAGTCTCAGGCAAAACAAATTGGATATTATGGTAATGACTAGAAATTACGAGAGCAAGTAGCTACTAACATCGATATAAAAGTCACCAAATTACTTTTTAAAACATTTCCAGATATTTCTATTCGATTAAAATTTCAAATTACTTTTTTCTCCAACTCTCCAGATCAAAGGTAAATATGCATAGGCATAAAATCTAAGATCAGGAATCATGGATTTGTCTATAGCTTAATATGTATCTACGATATCTTTGATATATTAGTATGTAAGCACATAGTATGAAATTTAACATTTGGGTTTGGATTTGGAATTCTTGGCTCGACGGCGGATAATTAAAATTCCTGTGTTAAGTCATTCAAGGCAGATTAGGCTATATATATGGAATAATATTTCTTATTGAAAACCTACTGTTTGCTATATACTGATAGTCATTTGATTCAATTTCAATATAATCGGAAATTTCAGTGATTCTTTAGGCTCATAAAATTTAACTTTTGAATTATTTAAGGTAAGGTAGTCAAATTAATTTTTACTATATTTATAATAGACTCAAAATATATAAATAATAAAATGTATAAATTTTAATAATCATTTTGTATTGATTTAATTATGCTGATGACCTGATCAAATATCCATTTCAGGGTGAAGAAACCTGGTATATAAAGAGATTGTTTAAAATCCTGAGAAATTATTTGGAAATTAAATATACGAGTATAGAGTATAATGACAAAAATTACATCGAGCTTCCGCCTCTGGAGAAAGGCTCATCGTTCTACTTTGCTAAATTCTCAAAATTTCTCGGATGTGGAATACAACTATCTCCTTTATAGAAGTACTACTAGTATTACGAAAAGTAATACTATAGTACTTAATAGTGCTTTTAGTTCAAATGATCCTGAGTAGGGTACTACTGTATAAGTGTAGAGTCGTGGAGGTTAGTCTAGAGTTCAAGCTCAATTCGAGCATTATATTATTAGAATTTAGTTTGAGTGCAACAGAAGGTCTGGCTGAGAACTCTTGACTTTTGTCTAAGGAATTCCTTCATACCCAGTAGAATGATTTGAGAAAGTTGAATATTATGATGATGATTATCGCCCAGTGACTTTCAAAAGACGACCGAATTTATTTTATCTATCTAGATAATTCTTCACAATGAAACATCTCTAATATTATTTGAAAAGTTGCTTTTTAGCAATTAATGTGGAGAAAGGGCTTTGTAAACTTTCCTTAAACCTTAATACGTCTAATAAAAAATAAAACTTAATTTATAAAAATGATTAGAGAAAGTCCATTAAAACGATCTCAAATAGTCTTTTGGAATTTATTTGGAAATATTCATGTACTTTATAAAGGGGTTCAATTGTACTATAAAGTAGATAGTAGTAGAAAGTCGCAGAAAGTAGGACTACATACATAAGTTAAGATTTTAAAGATTTCAAAAATGCTTCACATTTCCTCTCTGACTTTTAACATTTCTACTAGTAGTATACTTACTATAATAGTAAGTAGAACTTTCTGTTTTATTTTATTTTATTCTAGATATTTTGGGTTCTTGAACAAAACTTATCTTGTTTCTCATTTCATTATTCTTATGCCTCTCATTATGTGGATTTTGCCCCAAGAAATGAATATCCCTATCTTGTATCTTACCCAAACTTTAAAAGACTTTAACCTCTGGTTGGTAACCTCTTTTATTTTGCAAATCCTCGGAAAAAACGAGTACCCTACCTATCTACTAGAAAGATAAAAAAAATAATAGCTACTAGTACTTTGAAGAAAAACATTTTTTAGGGAGCTCAAGTCATGCGGTATGAAATCCTCAATTAGCATATATATGCCTAAATACTGTAGGTAAGTAGGTACTACTACTACTAGAAGCTGAAGCAGAAGCATGAGTAACAAAATTACCCCTTTTACCTTTTGTGAGAAAAAAACTCAAGTCTGAGTACATAATTAAGTAAGTAAGTAAAGAAAAGTAAAAGTTTGTATTATACCTACTATGTATAGAGGGTATAATTGTTAGGTCATGACAAAAAGGGGAAAAATGACATGACATTAATTCAAAATCCTAACTCAAACACCTGAGTTGTAATATTTATTCAATTTATTTCAATTCATTTGTACAAATACTACTACTACTCTGTACTACTACGACCATGGCTTTTTTCCTTCATGGGTTTGACTTTCACTTTCAAGACTCGATTCGATTCGATTTTACCCAACCCATGACTTTGTAGGGCAAAGGATTCTCGAATATTTTAGCACCATGGATGTTAAATTCGAGGTACTATTCTACTACATATATATAAATACATATGTATATATATGCATGTATAATATCCTATGTACTTATTGTACTATTACATATGTACAAATTGTAAGTATACACTAAAAATAAGTACTACGAGTACTACAATTACAGTATACTAGTAGTAGGTATATACTGAATACAGTATTCTTGGGGAAAAGTCACAAAAAAAGAGAAGCAAAGCAAAGCAAATGTTCCAATTCTTTGGTAGAGTTTAAGTTTAATCCAAAATCCCAAGTCTCAAACCATGCAAATAAATACCTTCAACAAATATCAGATATCCATGGTATGGTAGGAGGAGAAAAAACGAGCAAATTTTAAGCTCCATCGACTGACTTTATTCCAATACCAAAATTTTTGTGTCTGGGTAAGACAGAACAGAACAGAACAGAAGACAGCATCGAAGAGCTTGAGAAAGTTTAACAACTTTGTCAAAGGCAAACTTTTAACTTTCTTCAGCTCCAAAGCCAAAAAATAAAATTTGAACATTTTATAAAATCTCGATCCTCAAATTTTCTTTTAGGTACTGAACTGATATTGCTTTTGTGTCATTCACACAGAGTCTTTCAAATGTATGCTCCCAAATAATTTTATCATAATATTGTACTTGTTATTTCATTTTATTCAAAAAATTTAACTTTCAATTAAAATGATTACATATATTATGTACTCTATTGTCTAACTTGACCATTTGAAAAAATTTCCCCATTTTGAGAGTAGTCAATTATTTATCAAGGTTTTAAGACACTTTAGTTTTATTCATGTCTTCCGATTTATAATTTGACTGCCTATCTTTGTCTGGGTTTTTTGAGCAGATAAATAGATGCAGACAGTATAGTAGTAATACAGATATATTTGTTCACTTAATAATATCAGTATAAGTATGAAGATGGTTGATATATTATATAGTAAGTAATAAAAAAGAATAAAATGTATTTTTATACACTACACAAATGTATTTATTAAATTTTAGTGCAAAAGAAGCTGGTCACGTTTCTCCCCATTCGAATTTCGCATCATCAGAGTAGTCGAGCAAAAAATCAACCTCAAAATAGCAAACAAATAATTTTCTTACATCATGCTAGCTCTTAGATTGAAATTTCGAAACAAAAAAAATAAATAAATAAAGAGAAATTCCAAGATACTCTACTTTCTACTACTACTCGTATTTTAGGCACTTTTACTACTACCACTACAAGTACTATACTAGTACTATACTAGTACTAGCACCAGTATGTATCAATACAAGGAAAGAAAGATGAAAAAAGAGATTATTCACTCCAAACCCAAACTAGATCTAAGGGTATATATCTGTATTTGTATTACTAGTAGTATTTACCAACATTTTATCGAGATTCTGTCCAAAAAAGGAGTAAAAAAGAAAGATAAAAGTAAATAGAATTACATTGTGAGATAGGTATAAGTAATACATTGTAAAGGTACATATTACATATATATATAGGTATAATAGGTATGTAGTAGAATTGAATTGAATTGTGTTGACCGATCGATTTTCAAGTTTGGAATCGAATGAACAATGAACTATTTAGGTACAAGCTTTTAACTCAAATGAATCGAGTTTTTTTTCCCAAGAAAAACCTCACTTTTCATATTTAATTAAATTTATGAAGTACCTAAGAGTTGGTAAGTACCTATGTAGGAGGGTACTACTAGTTACTTTTAGTTGGAACATATTATAGGGCATCGTAATTTTGTAATGCACTACTCTAAGACATTAAAAAGTAAGAGAAAAGTTTTTTAAAATCATGCAAAGAGAACATAAAAAGTCACACAATTATATTTAATGTTAACTTTTATTATAAATACCCGAAATATGGACAATATACCTACTACAATAGTAGTAAATACTAATGTAATGTTGTGTCTGTCATTGTATTGTATTATAAATAGAAGTGGAATAGAGAATAATTAAGATAAAAATCTGTTTCACTATAAGGGGTGGAGTTTTTTGAAGTTTTTTTTTTGAAAAGATATATCTCTAAGTAAATAAGTAGGAATGTGTAAGAGATACATAGTATGAATGGTAGAGTCTCATTTTACTTTTTTATTTATTTATTTACTTTTTCCAAAGAATTGAAGAAGTTCTCAAACTCAAAAGCTCAATCCTTCTCTAAGGTGTATCAGTTCTTGTCTAGTAGTGTAGTACCTATCCATCTAATATGTAGTAATATTCTCCAACTTTTGAAGTGGGTACTTTTCTATCATAGATACATGTGTACCTACAGAATATAAGAAGTATCTGAGAATGAGTGTAGTTTGGAAGTAGGTTGAGTATCAGCAGTAGTTCAATTTCAATTGGAAGGGTAGATACAAATTACATTTCGAATTTTGAAGAATATTAGTTTGGTAAAAATCCAAATGATGAACGAACTCTTGATCTTGATGATCTAAGCTCTTATAAACCAAATTCTACTACCTATGTACATGCTTAAATTATATAATATTTACTTATATTGGTAATACTGTAGCAGTAATAGTGTACTCCGCATATTGCAAAAATGAATTTTCAAATGGAAAAGTGCAATTCATTTTTTAGGTACCTATTAGAATTCACACATTAAAAATAGGCAATTGTAAGATTTTTAATTCCTATTAAATTACCTACAATTGCCAACTTTCTTTTATATTGAAAATCAATTCCAAAAAATGACTCCTAAAATTCAGACTTTTTTTTAAAAAAATTTTTTTAACCTTTTTAATACCTTAAAATGTTTGAATTCTTATGCAAATACTGGATAATATTACAAATAATAGTAAGTACGATAGGTAAAGATACCTATGTATCAAGAGAGTTTAATGGCAAATTGTAAGGAGTGTTTGAAAGGGAAAAAAACAATAAAGTTGATTCACGAGCGAGCCAAGGCGAGTTGGATGGGCACGAGCAACCTTCTTCTCCACCCTTTATATCTATAATAAACTAAAGATTGTTAAAAGTTCTTCTCTAATTACACACCCATAATAGGGAGCTCCAGCACAGGCTTCAGTCAGTCAGCTACCTTAAATTTTGCTACAATATCACGGACAAATTTCTCTATAATGTATACCTGTCAATTAACTCATAAAATTTGCTTGACCAGTTTGAGAATAACTTAAAAAAACCTAAAAAAGAGAATAATTTCATTTTTCACTATTTCTTTTAAAATTATCTATTTTGAGGAACCAAAGTTTGCAAAATTCATAAAAATTTAAAATAATTGTAGAATTCTAATTAATTTGTCCTTATTTTAGTACCCTACCTATAAAAGTTTTAATTCAAATTTTGTTGAATGATGTTTTTATATAAGTATTATTAGTACGAGTATTTACGATTAGTTACCGGCTCCTGTATGACAGGTACCTAGATACTAGAACATTTAAAAATGCATTATATGATGAAACATTGAGTTTTTTTTTACCTTATAGAGAAGTTACCTTGTATGGATACTACGAGTACTACTACATAAGTAGATACTGATACTATTATACATTTGTTATTGTTAATATGTTTGCCAAAGTGAATCTAAACACATGTACTCGTACTCGTATCACCATTTACCACTACAAATGCATTTATTCATACTTTATACTTTTAACTCCTCAAAATGATAGACAGAAAGTAAATACTTGATATGCACTTGGATTTTTTCTTCTCATTACTTTGTATTGAAATTTGAAATTGAAAGATGCAACATGTAAGAATGTAAGTGCCTAAATGGATAATGAATATACTGATACTGGATTCTAAATTGTGCATATGGAGAGCCTAATTACTCCTGCTATTATTTTTTATACTTGAAATGTACACTTGAATTATACTCGTACTACAAGTTGACTTAAGTGCTTTAACTTTAACTATCAGCCAATGTATTCGTATATGTCCACTTTTATCTCTGCCTTGTAAGATACCTATACGCTAGCTAAAAAGTCTCAAGTAATTTTACTATAAAATGATGAAAAAAAAAAGTTCCGGAAAAGGCAGTGCTTTTAAGAAGTTCACAAACTCTGAGACTTTTTCTGATTAAAAAACCACCATGATATCAAAAAGTAGAAAAAAGTATGTTCATTTTCATTGCAAATGCAAAGTCTTTAAGTCTCAGAAGACCAGACACACCACACTCAAGTAAGTCAAGTTATTAGAAAAAGTTGCATTTCCTTCCTCACTCACTCAGCATCAGATATCTCCCTTTTTTTGCTCATTTTTTTCCATCCTAATACAACCCTATGTACATATACATAATAGTATCTAAAGATAAGTGAATAATTTTATTCTTTTAAGCTCACAATCTGAGGGTCTGTCTGTACTATTCTGTAGTAGAGCACTATAGATAAGTATACAGATATTTGGAGATATTCAAAGTAGAGAAGAAAAACTTTTTCAACTTGCTAATCAAGTTCAAAGTCAAATTTCAACTGACTTCAACTCCTACTGTATAGTACTAGTACTGATATGTATGTATCTAGGCATTTCTTCCACTCTTTTAATATTTAATTAGCCCTCTGAAGGATCTCTTCAGATTTTCGCACTTGCTTCATAATATCCCCATTTAGAATTTGAAAAACTACCAAGTCTTAAACTCGCAATCAGAATAATGATTTAATAATTGTAATTGAAACTGCTAATTTACAACTCTTGACTTACGAAAGTGCCTAGTACCAGTACCCTATCAACTGATGTTTTATAATCCTCTCAGTCAGTAGGTATACTTCTAACAAATATCGTGATTTTATTTTTAAGCCTTTAATAGTGAGAGTTGTTCATTTAATTGAATTTCGTAAATTTTATACGACTTAATTTAGGTGTAAAAACGGAAGTTGTAACAAAAAATAATACATCATTTTGTACACTTTAATTACATACGACTTATGTATATACCTATAGGTATGTATACTGTATAAGTAGTTATTTACCATCTACATATAGTATAGTACTTACTATGTACTTGTATAAAATGAGTACAAATAGGTTTTTAATGTTTCCTCTGCACTTTTATTAGCATTTTATTTGGAAAAAAGTGAATAATTTGAGAACAAATTTAGGTTTAATTTTGGGGCGATCAATGGGCTCGCCAGTTTCGAAATAAAGAAACTCATTACTCGATCTCTAATTTCCAACTTTGCAATATATTTTCTTATTTTTTATCTCCCAAGACTAGGATTGTTTACTTAGGTGGTAATGTTGCTGGTGCTCATATGTATGTATTTGCTGGTCGTTAAATAAATTATATATAGAGTAAAATAGTGTTGGTAGTTAGTCGGATGGAGGTGGATGGCTATTAGTTGTGTAAGGCCGAAGTGGGGATAGTTTAAATGAAGTTAAATGGAGACGTAGAGTTTAATATATCTCTCTAAGCTGACTTACAGCCCGGCCTTACACAACGAATCATTTACATGGACTTTTTAAAGTATAGACCCATTGACTTTTTAATAATATATGCCCATAATTTCAATATAAAAGTAAATCTAATCAAAATAATCATGAAATATAAATTCAAAATTTTTACCTAAATTTTTGCAAAAATTTTAGGATCCAATTTTGTCAATTTTCTGGAATATTTTGAAAAAATTAAAAAGACTTGTAGTTTTAAGCGTATCTGATTACTGATACTAGTTATATTTAATCCCCAAATACTGTTTTCTAATTTTTTTCGATCATACTTTGTAGGTTAGATTTAAGATCCTGTATACTTTTGAGTAAATAGTCTCACTTTATTTTCTAACTACACTAGCTATACTTATACTTAATATGCTCTGCATAGTCCAGATAAAATTAAAGGTGAAGAAAATATAAAACGTTATGTAGGGCAAATAAACTGCTTATAAATGAGTCAAGTAAGTAGAAATTACCGGTGGCTGGAGGCGTTGTGATTGATTAGAACACATTAGTGCCAATTTCATACACATGTACATACATACATACATATGTATAATATACACATGGATATTTTATGCCTTTTTAAATATTTTGAAACTAATACTGGCTAAATACATATTTGTTCTGTTTGTGTGTGTGTGGCACAGAAATAACGAGTTTTAACTACTAAAAAGAACCTAAGACGCTTTTAAGGCCCTACTCTACTCGGATTGAATTGAACAAGTTTCTCGTGTCACTTTAATGTCAAATGCAGCCTTGTACACAAAACAAAATGCCCAAGTCTCATTTCATTTTGAAGAATTTCTACAAGAAACATACCTACAGTACTACCAGTACATACTTTGTATGTATGTAGTTATTAGTTATGTAAGTATGTATGCTGATACTGGAAATTTTCTAAGAATAAGCTTCTCTCTCACTTAAACTTATCAAATGCTTAAATCCATCACATCATGTGCACAAGTAAGCCAGTCTCAATTATATTTGGTACTTTGGTACTTTTGTACTTTTGTACTTGGAAGAAACAAGCAAATTCGAGCCAAATATGGATTTAAACCATCAAAACTCAAGACAGACTAACCCTGGATTCTGTACTCTGACTCTGTACTCTGGAGAAAAAAGTACCTACTTATTTAGTAGAAAAAAAATGTATTTAGAATTGTATTTACCTTTAAATGGAAATCCCTTTGATAGTTTGAACAAAGCCTCAAATCAGATCTCACATTTAATTCCAAATTCAGTTTTGAAAAAAAGTTGTTTATATTTTCTTCTACCGATTTAGGTAATTGTTGAATTACAAAATTTTGGATTATATATGTATGTATCCCACTAATATCAGTATGTGTTCATTTACTTTGTAATTGTGTGTGCAGTTCGTGCCACGTTCCCTCGACCAGTTGCAGTTTGTACTGATACCTATTTATGTATTTAGATATTAAAAGGTATTAGTTCACTAATGTTCTTAAGAGGTTTTGAACATCTTAAAGGAACCGCATAGATCGTCAATGTCAATCATCATGACGGGAGCTTGGAATTACACTTTTTCTCCAATACTTACTATTTCTCACACAAGTTGGGAAAAATCTATACTTTTATACATTCAGTAGAGTAGAGTTCAAATGTTCTTTTAAAAGATAAAATTATCAAGAATTTTTCCTCAAAAACTCAATACCTCAATACACAGTTATCTTAAACTAGTAGAAATGCAGATATTCAAGTATTTTATAATTTAAGAGTATTTGTTTAGTAAATAAACTTTTTGACGAGAACGACACATCATTCGTCAAACCGATGAAAAATCCAAAGATTCACTTTAATAGTATAAATTATAGGAAATGTCAAAAAAAACTCACTTTTTTACTGATATACTATATTTCTCTATCTGGCTTATGTTTCCCCTTAGAATAAACTTATAAAAGTCAGAAATAAAATTTTTTTACTCGATTCTCAAACCATTTGGATATTTTAATGGCTATGTACTAGTAATAGTATTAACCGATGCAAATTTCTAAAATTTGGGATTTTGGATATGGGAAATAACATGGGTAATTTTTAATTCTCTCATTAAGTCTCAGTTATTTGTGAAAAATTGAGAGAAAATTTTTTGAGGATGGTGCTTGTTCGGTTGATCTGAGTCGACTGCAGTGAGTTGTAAGATTGCGTACGAACCAAAGAACCAAAAACTCTGGATGGAAAACCAGCATGTATTGTAGGTATGGAACCTAGTACAGTAGTTTTAAGGGTTTGAAAGGGCGGATATTCACCATAGTATCAGTATAAGGGATATTTCATATAGTTGGATTTAACAACACACGCATAAACTCAGTGTATGTAACTATTAGGTAGAAAATTTCGATCTTCCCCCTATGTCCCAGTACAATGTCCCAGTACAATGTTATGTACCTATACTTATTTTGCTACCCGGGTATATTTTTTGAAATCCGAACTTTACTATCTCTGTTTTGAGTTTTGAGAATTTTTGAACTCCCGGTTTGTCTCCAATTTCCCAAGTCACAATTTTTTTCAAATGACAAACAATGAAACCCATTAATTGTATCCTCAATGGTATAGATAAATATAAGTATAGATAGGGTACCTTAATTTCTTACTAGATAGTTAAATATGTACCAGTAAGTATATTATACACTACTCGTAGTATACGGAGTATAAAGGATAGGCACTTTAATAATAAATGTTAAATTCATAACAAGGTAGTACTCGTATGTTTAAGAAACTGAATTAAAATTTTGAGCCTAGACCTTTAACTCCTTTACTTATTGAATAAATTAGTCAAATATTAGTGAGGTGTAGGCATTATTTGCTAAGAATACTAATCTAATGTAAATGTATCTTACATAAATATGTAATAAATAATAATAAGTCAAAGTTAATCAAAATACGATTTTTCTTCTTGAAATTTTGCAGTTTCAAGTAGATTTTTTAATCACTTAAGATTAAGATGATACTATTGGTCTAATAGCATAGTATATTTAAAACTCTAATTTGTAAATTCTGACAAATATGTATATTTATGTAGAGTTGGGTTATGTAGTAGTAACTTTATCATGAGCATAATCTTTACACTTTATTCAACATAAGTATTAGATAAGAATTTTTCATTCATTCCATATCTAGACCAAATTCAATATATCGAAATCACATTTTGGGTAATAAAATAGCAAGGAAAGATAATTTTTTAAATTTTTAGCTATTAAAATTAGAATAAATTTTAGAAAAACATGATCTCTGATTTTAAATATTTTATTTTTAGGTTACATTTTGCAATCATAAATTTTTTATTGGACTAATAGAGATTATAAACGTTTTAAATGAAAGAAAAAATTTCAACTGATAACAAGAACATACATAGTCCATTGAATTATAAACATCGTCATTTTATATTTTCAATAATTTTTTCAAGTAAAAAGCTCATATTTTGTATTGAACATTAAGAATAAGTAGATAGAATAGAAAAAAATATATTTTAATGTGTTTAATCGATCTGCGGTTTGAATTTAAATTTTAAGTTTGAAATAAGTACAAAGTAGTAAGTATAATATAGAGTAGGGTACTTACTTTATAAAATAAAGTATGTACAGTATATGTATGTATTACAAGTATGTATAAGTAGAAATAAGAATTAGGAAAAGTGTCAAAGTAGTTTTAAATGCATTTCTTCTTTTCGAGGAGCCAGTAGATCGATAATCTCTTTGACTGCTTCAGATTGCAGATATTCGAATCAATTGATTTATTTATTGCATAGCACTGAGCCTTTTGTTACCAAAAGCAAGCACTTTCAATATTCTACTACAATTATACTAAACTAAACTTTACTATGCTTACTAGTATGTACTATTTTAGTAGAAGTTTTACTCTAACGATAAGTATTCATATACCAAGATTACTGTAGTAGTAGTAGTAGGTAGAAAATCTAATGTGTAAAAGCTGATGATGGAGAATTGATTAATTTATTTGAAACCCAAATGATTAATTTATTTGATTTGATTAATTATTCGTTTATTAAGGGTACTCATAAATTCTCGAACAAGTAGGCACTACTACTAACTACCTACATACATACTACTAGTATCCATACATATATAAATATGTATAACTGCATACGTTAATGTATGTATAACTGCATACGTTAATGTATGTATAAATGTATGCAATAGTTGGACACCACCAGTTGTTCACAAAAGATAATGAATTTATTATATCCTCTACTTACTCTGTGGATGCCTAGATTTACTCTATGCAGGCAGTAATACATATCTAGTAGGTAGATGATATTTCTATTAAATATGAACGGAAAACAAATTGTGAACTTGCCAAAGAAAATTAATTTAATTAAAAGAAATATATCTGTGCATTTATTCAATGAGGGAACTCGTGTTATGTTATAAATAGTAAAAGTATACCTATGCATAAAAGTATGTATGAGCATTAAGCATGTATATACCTACAAATACAAATATAAATTCTCATTTATCTTAACAAAACATATTAAATTTACTCGAATGCACATTTATCATTTGATTCGTTCATTGAGCTGAAGTTCGAGCTCAAATCAAGTTAAATCAGATATAAAATAAACAGAAGAATATGTAAATGAAAAGCTCATAAAAATTCCTAATTCACTTTCTAGAAATGACATACAGATAAAATGTGTTAAGTACAATTAATATCTGGACTGTTGGGTAATTCATTTTCAAATTAAATTATCTAATTACATATAGATATAATATCCTATTTTATACAGAAATTAAGATTAGCATCTACTTAAAAATCTTGAATATTTATTCGATTCAACTAATCATACAGATAAGTACCCTACAACATGTATTTTGACTATTTTTTAAAATTTGTAAGCCTTGGCCTTTGAAATCAAGTAAGCACATATTTTACTATTTGATTGCAGAATAGACAATATAAAGACAAAAAAAAAACATAAAATTTTCAATCAATTTCTTATGAATAAAAGATAGAAAGGAGAAATTGTTATTTTATGAGGTTTCATTTCATTCTACTATGCTATGGCAAGGACCTACTACAAGTATAGTAGTGTTAGTACTCGTACATTCGGTATTTACTGCATTTAATAACTGTATGAATAAGATTGAAAAAATTGAAAAAATTGAGGAAATGACTTCTGAATTGCCTATACAAGGCCTTTTATCGCTCTTCGCCTCTCTTATTAAGTTACCCAATCCATAACAAAAAAAACTAAACTAACAAAAAAGTTCAATCTTATTGAACAGCAGTTTTGGTGATTCGGGTTATTTTAAAAGATTTTCTTTTCATAGTACTCTCTACAACTAACACTATCTACAAAATTGTAGGTACTACATAATATACACATAGGTAGGGTAGTATTATATTATATCTGTAGTAGCAATCTCAGGATCAGAGCTTGAGAAGAGAAAAAATTGAGTAAATGGTAAGGTGTTGAAGTTGAAGAAAGTAAACTTGCATTAGAGTATAGAATCATACAGACTACAGAATGCATAGTAACCTATATTTTATAGGTATGGTTTTATTTGTATTTGAAATTGCGGTGGAGTTGAAAAGTCGAAATGTCTCATCTTCAGTCGCCCCGAGAAATGTTTTTATTTCAAGGCAAATACCCAATAGAAATAGAAAGCAAAATTGAGAATTCAACAACTTTTTTTTCTTTCCACGATTTCTGCTACTATTTATTTTATTTTTTTTTTTGATTCCTCGTTTGCTTTTGAGGCGAAGGAGGTGAAGGTGGAGAAAAAATAATAAGGATTCTTTTTGTTGTCATGAGGGAGTTTCGAGTTCTCAAAATGAATACATTCACAGAGTATCTAATGTAAGTACCTACCTACTATATATAGGAATACACAGTATCTGTATATCTATTTGTGCAAGGGCTTCAGTTCCAATTTCAACTTTATTTATATTATGTGCCACCAATTTTGTTTTACTTTGTCCTTTGAACCAACCATACATACTAGTAGTACTACGTAATACAAGTTTGTTTGAATTCGAATTGTGCAGTAAATACAGTACATATTAGAAAATAAAAAATAGCAAAAAAGGATGTGAACCCTATTGTTATTCCAAAATAAGGCCTTTGATTTTAACTTTTCAACTCGTCGCATCCTTGTCTATGTTGTAACTAGAGCTCAGTTTGATTCTCTAGTATAGTAGGTTTAGGTTTTAGGTATACCTATACGAGTTACTGGTGACTTCAAGGGAGCGGTGAGAATGGAGATAAAAAAATAGAAAAATAGAAAAATAGAAAAAAACACCATAAAGTTAAAAATAAAAAATACAAGCATACTTGCAATACTGATTAGTTATATACACAGGCATAAATTGCCAAGTTCAAGAAATTATCAAAGGCCAAAAATATAAAAAAAGCACCCTACTTATAATTACTTGAACATTATAGAAAGGCTTTATGAAAAATTTTTGGTTTTAATTTAATTACTTTTGGTTGCCTAAAATCTTTCATTTACATTTTAATAGAGAAAAGTATCACATCATATCAGTTCAATTTAGAACTTCATCTGTTTTAGTGTTTCATTTGAATTTACATTTGCATGTGCCCAAGGCCTTGAATGATTATTTGTTTGTCTTTGACAATAAGTTTAGTTATTACAATTCGTCAAATGTAATTTGGTTTTACTTTGATGTATAGGATCTAATCTGACGATGAGTAAACGTTGGGTATTGAGTCAACTCTTTGTCGGCGATTTTAAATAGAAACTTTAAGTAGAAATAGGCGGGTATCATAACCTCCGGTTAATAATTTGAATGTTTAGATCATCATTTCAACATTTCATCCATAACTGACAAGTATGTCAAAAGTCAAAATTATCAAAATTTTGTCAATTATAATTTTCCTTAAATAGCTCAAATCTTGGGATGAATTGGAAATTGTTTGTAAAATTTATGAAACTATGAAGTATTTTTACGCTACCTATAATAAAAATTTCATAAATATTTTCAATGTTCCTATATATATGTTTAACTTTTAAACTTTTAATTTTGACTATCGAGTCTCTGAGGCTCTGACTCACGTATGTCATCAAAAAAATTATTGATATTTTCTGTACAAAGTTCACAAAGAACAATGTTCGGATATTAACTTACTTGTTTTCATTAAGCAAAAAGGTTTTCTAAAGCTTCTTGTAAGTAAATACTATATCTATAAGTACTAGATACTAGATACATAAGCCTAAACTAGACTACAATTTACAATTGTAAGGGTATATTGAGCTAATAGTTAGGTAAGTACATGTAGAAAATAAATTAAATACTTGAAATTCAAGCTTAAAATAAAAAAAAGCACTTTTTATGATTTGTATTTGGTCCTATTATAAAGTAAGTACGCTACTATGAATCTAGATATTAAATATAATGGACTTGGACTAGTACATCTCGACAAATTATTTATAGTTAGTTTACATATTATTAGTTCTTATATCTTAGAATTTATTTAGCTATTTGGTCTACACAGTATACAGTATAGATATAAGGCCTAACCAGAGTTAAGTATAATAAAAAAAACTTCCAGTTTATTTCAGAGGATTATATAAAATAAATAAGGATTTAAATCGAGTCTTTCCCCATTCATTTCATTTCTGGGGAAATTTACTTCTACTAGTACTTGGTTATTATTATGGGCAAGTAGGTTTAGATAAATATGAAATGTGTGAAGTGATAATAAAAGTTTCGGGTACGAGAATAAAGTGTAAGCCATTGCATGAGCCTACTTATTCTACTACACATATTTAGTAGTAACATATTTATGCTCCATGTTTTTTTTTTTTCAAAACACGAGTGTTTGGCTAAGGGAAAGTGAGAAATGCTATCGGTATTGGTTTTGATATTGGTAGTCGAAAAAAGGTTTTTTCAAAATCCTCAGATATTTAAGGATAGATAGTACTTGTACGGTGAAACTCAATTTTCTCCGATTGAAAATGAAAACAGAATTATGAGACCCTCGATGGACCAACTGTACAATGTATTTGTAAATCAAGTACTCGCCGGTAAATTTAAAAAAGCAATCATGACATGACACAATCAAAATTTCATAAATATATAAGTAACTACAATCATCTTAAGAGATAAAGTCAAGTACATATTACAGTATAGTGGTTAAAATAAATTGAAATCAACCCAAATGATTTTGTAATTGTATTTTTCAATCACAGTGTATGGAGCATGGTTTGAATTAAATTTTGAAGATAATGTGAAAGGTACAATATTGACCCGAGAGTGTAAAAAAAATCTCAGGACTCTAAACTCAATAAATACGTATAATAATATCAGGGCCACTTCAATTGAATTGCCTTAATGTGCTAGTAAATAAGTGAACGTGCTGAAGTGATGAAACGGCAAGATTTGGAGGACTCTGACGCAAAACTACCCGATTCAACGAAATCATCATCGACTGAATCCAAGACCTCTCCAGGCACTCACTCACTTGTAATATTTTTGGGGTACTCGAAAATTAAATTATCATTTCACAACAACCCAACCAAAAAAAAATTGCCAATTTGCTCGGTCACCATTCTACTCGTATAAATGCATAGCAGAATCAAATAGCTAAATTATAAATCTAAAATATATTTTAGGTTATGATAAGTACATACAATATTTTGATTTTTGATTAAGTGACCGAGCATTAGATTATTAGCTATCTAAAAACCCCTGACTTTTTTTAATCCTTTAGGTCAAATTGTAATTGTAATTACCCTAAAACTCAATCTAATTTCTCGGATGGTGTGAACAGGAAAAAAAATGATCTCTATTTGTAAGTACCAATGTACCTATACATATATAAGCATAGTAATAGAAGTAAGTAGTACAAGTACGAGTCAGCCAATTTTGTCTCGAGTCCATGTTAACCATTACTTAAACTTTCAACTTTACTAGTATTATTAGATCTTGTAAGAATCGCGAATTGCGAATTGGATTTTTCGAAATTGGATACTACTACTTAAGTGCAATACTCGTACATACTGGTGCTTACTACTATTAGTACTAGTACTACTAGTATAGTATTACTAATACCTACTACTACTTTAGATTTAGATTACTTTTCGACAAATTGGGTTATAGTAGTTATATTACTTAAGATTAGTGAGAGCAGAACTTAACTTTTAACAAGGTATCACAAGTGTCCAGAGAACCAGAAAAAGTACAAGTGTTATTAAATATCTTATCCCAATCTTAGATACTCGTTTTTTTGCCGCATTGCAAATTAAATTGAGCCAAAGAGTTAAAATCTTCCAATTTAATAGCTAAAAATATAAATTACAAAATAGTATATACTTTTATGGGCAGATAATTCTAAAGGTGTCAGTATTTAGAACATTTGATACTCTTCAAGGCTAGATATATCAATTTACCAACCATCATCATATGACCACATAAATAGCTAAATATGAAAAATAATTGTCAATAATACCAATTAAACTAATTTAGATCTTTTATGATACTGATAGGCTATCTATGTGCATGCAGATATCAAAATAGTAATGATCATTAGAAATTCAACATTTCAAAGTGAAACTTCTTCCTTAAGAATTGAGCCTAATAAATGTATATTCTTGATTTATTATATTGAAAACATAAAAATTCATAATTTTTATCCCCTATCCAATATTTTTCAATATAATTGTATTATAAGATGCAAGATGAGGGATTTAAGACTTGCGGACATTTAAAAAGAGATCCTAAAAACTATAAAAGTATTTGTAATCATACAATGTATGGTATATGTGTAATGTACAAGTATGTAATAGTAATAAGTAAGGGTAAAGAGTTAAATACCAGAAAAAATAGACAAAAAGTTGGCCAGGACCATCACCATACTGATGCTTATGGTGATGTCTCTCAGAAGAAAAGAAAACAAACTCGCATTAATAATAAACTATCTCCGCTACATTAAACAGCATAATCGTTTTTCATTTGAGAACTTTCTGGCACTTTCCTCTCTACCCCTTATATACAGTATAGTATATTATTATACAGCTACTAATACTAGATAGTAGTAAGTATTGTGGTGCAAGTTTTTTGACTAGATCTAATAGTATGATGTTGAACCGGATTTTGTAATACTCAGTATGTACAATGTATAGACATATTTGAGGATTTGCCTTGGTATTTGGTACAGTACAGTGATGTAAAAAACCGAGTCTTCTTTTGTGATCTCTTCGACTCTAAACAAACGATATTCACACATGTCTTGCTCCAATGAAACCTTCCACATGTCATCACAATCTTCAAATTAATACCATCACGATGACTATGATGAAACACAAGTGTGGTTAACACCGAATACAGTCAAGATTCTCTATAATGTGCTAAAATGATTTCTAGCACTATTACAAATGCCTAAATAAACTTCATATAAGTATGTATTAAATTTATTTTGGTTTCTAAAAAAATTTTAACTTTCTTATGTAAAGGTATATCAGTAATTTAAATTTCAGATCAAAATAATAGATATTTTGCAATAAAAATGTAATTTAAGGATCAACACTTTCTAAAGTTCTTTCTTTATACAGAAGTTTAACTCTGATTTTACACATTATTATTTCTTTACAAAGGAAAATACAATTACCTACTATGTACCTAATACTACTCTGTAGGTACTGTAACCCTTCTAGTTATAATATCTACTTTAAATACAATCATATACTCTTGACCTGATCAAGTAAATACACTTGGGTTGGATATAAAAATAAATTTGGAATATTCAAATTCAAAAAAAATATTTTTTAAGTATTACGAGTAGTACCCTACTATGTACTATCAAACCTTTTAAATAGTGTATTTAACTTTGGATATGATGATCTTTGGTCAAAAGCTTACAGATATTATTTAAGTAAACCAATACAGAATAAGATAGCAGTACATTTTTTAAAAATAAGGAATTGAGATTTAAATCGTTTAAACTGAAAAATATAATTATTGTGGATCATTTCTTAAATCTCTAAGCAAATAATAGACTATTTAGGTAGGGTTAATTAAAGAATTTTCTTTTGGAAAAAACTCTCTTCAATATTCAAAATTCAAAAAAAGAGACAAAATACAAGTGTTTAAGTACCAGGATTGAGTATGTTTATTTTGTTAATACTGCTACCTAGAACTACTACAGATAGATTATCGAATATACCAGTAGATTGTAGATACATAAAATAGAAATTTCTCTGCGGTTGTTGGGCCATCATGAATCTTCCTTGAAAGCGATTATAAAAGAGGGGTAAATACATTTTTTGGAGGAAAGAAAAAGGAAATCGAGCTCATGAAATACAAGGGTAGGCAAGGCTGGAGTTGGACTTGGTTCACAATATCTTATAGTTTTATTATTACAGTTTCTTCACAAGGTACTTACTTTTTAGAAAATAGACCAGTTAAAGTAAAAAGTAAAATTGTATTTATCCATAGGCATAATAAGTATAAGAAGGAGTGGAAAGCAGGAAGTTCTTTCGAATAAAATCTTGCCCAATTCTTATCTTTGAGTATAAACGGAAATTTGCTGGAAGACCTCCGAGAACCTGAGCCTCACAAAAACTTATTTTTGATATAAGTATCTACCTACATGTACCCTACATAAGCATAAAAAATAAAAAGGATTATTGATGCTAAACAAGTAATAGGACACTTGTGTGAGAAAAAAATATATTATCTCAATAAAATTTTAAGATATTCTGAAACACTATATATTAGCATACATTCTACAATATTTGTCTCAAGATATCAAAATCATAATTATCAGAAATTACGAGTTTCACTGGAAAAAAAATTCCTCAAACTTAAGCTCAAATCATTATGCCAATACTTAAAGAACGTTCATAGATTGGGGTAGTATTACGTACAAGTTAATTTTGATATCTTGAACTTGCGAATTTGATATCTTATTTCTTAATAATCATTTTAGTATTTAAAATGTTTTTACTGATATTACAATTAAAACTGAAAAAACGGACAGTAAAGGAAAAATTTAAGAAAAAATCTATCATTTTAGATAAATGGACTTTTGCTTGTCAGGTATATACATTTATATCTAGGTAACCTGTCTAATATCTACAAGTTTGACTTAAGGGTTCGATAAAAAAATGTAGATACGAGTATAATAGTTTACATCTAGTTTATTCTAGAGTTTTTTTGAGTAAAAAAGTTACCCGTGGACTGTGTACTACAGTCAGTAGAAGTACTAGTAAGAAAGTAAATACATGGCTTGATATGAGAAGAACGTCCAGAGCGAGCTTGACAAATGGCGGGTTAGATTTGTTCAAAGTTGAAAGAAGCCAGTGGGAAGTCTGAGGATTTTAGCCAGTGCAAAAAAGGATGAATAAAAAATTTAATTTGAAAATTGGAATTAATATGTCAGTTTTCATGCTCGAGGACTGCTTGGCAATTAATTATCCTACTCGAGAATACAACTGGAACTTATACTAGTGTACTAGTACTAGTAGAACTCGAGAAGTTTGCAAAGAAAATAAAAAAAAATTGAACAATCGGCTTCGGCTTGCTTGAGATATTCAAAATATAACTTGGATTAGTCCAAAAGTTGTAGTAGTAAGTATCCTGTAAAAATAGTAGGATACCCTAGTATGTAGTCTAAATAGTACCTACTCTAAAAAAATTGTATAAAAATGTAGGAAATGTCCTCCTATTATTATTCATACTGGGCTTGTGGACAGATTAAATGGCTTAAGAATGAAAAAAATTCATTCATGCTTATATTACACAGAGCATAATTTATGAATAAGTTTATGAACAATTCAATGCTAACATTTACCAACAATAAAACCTACCCAGAGGGAAAAAAAATCAGCAATTGTATTGTACCTACTTAATAATGTATGCTTTTAGTATTTTAGTATGATAAATAAATATTAAATTGTCTAAATCTGCCCGAATTAAAAAGGCTTAAGGGTTATTAAATCTGTCCTAAATCGGAAAATTTTTGAATTATTTCTTTATATAGAATCCTTTTAGATTTTGGATGTTTTCTAAATGATTTGATTTTTTATACAAATGTACATATACGGAGTAATACCTCGCTATTTGTGATACCTACTTACCTAGTAGTAAGTAGGACCTAGTGTAGGTATCTAGACCTAGTGTTGGGTAGACCTAGTGTAGGTCTACCCAATTTAAAATGAGAAATGCAAATATTTATTCATGTTTACTGGTTTACATAGAACGGTATTTTTTCAAATATTTTTTTCCATCAGGAATATATTGGTACTGTATTGAATTAGTTATACTGATACTAAAATTGTTCTTTTTTTCAATTTTTCAATGCCATTTCCATTAACTTTTAGGTATATTGATTCAATATCAGACTACTGACTTAGCAATCCATCAAAAAATACTAAAAGATTTGCTTTCTTTTTTTACCCTTCAAATTTTTTGTATAATTTTATTTACTCTAATACCTACTACATACCTAGTAGTAACTAAACATGATCTTGATGTTTACTTTTGCAGGTACTTTATGAAGGGTACTTATTCTTATTAGTCTTCAATTGTTGTTTGCAAAATCCATCAAATATCAAAACCACAAAAGGTGAAAGCAATTTATTATTCACATTACTACGAGTATTTATAACAATATTAGATTGCAAAACTTCAAAAACCAAAATCATATTTAGTATTATAAGTTTTAAATAGGATTTCAAATAATTTTTTATGTTTTGAAAAAGTAATATGAGATTCATGAGATTTGAATTAAAAATTAACTTTTTTATCTGCAAGTAATTAGGCTGGTTGTACAATTACTTTTGATTTTGATCGCTTGAAATAAGATTCATGCTCGGATTCGGTTAATTTACGAATTTAGTAATTATACCTACTATACTACTCCTAATGCCATAGTACTCTATAGTAGTATCTGAAATAAATGATGGTGGTTTTTAGTAGTTTTATCATAGTCAACAAATCTTTGCAACCTAATGAGATGGAATTGGCGAGGATTCGAATTTACTTTTTAAGCCTAGTTTAAAATCAAATATATCACACAGTCGAGTAGAAAATGTATCGTATCTAGATATTACAAAGTACCTATGTATTTTAAATATATCTACCTAGACCTAGATACAGGCATTATGCACTTAAGTAAGTAGTTATTATTTACTAGTTTGTATTATTAGTTTGATTTTAAATAATACAGAACTAGTAAATGCTGATGGTAATTTAGAGCTTTAGAATGTTCTTAAAGTGTCACACATAGTCAACTCAAAAGAGCATAAATAAACTCAAAGATCTTGGCAATGAGATTAAAAGTTACATAACTGTAAATATATTTGATTATTATGTGTATCTAAATCTACCAATATTACCTACATATACTGGATAGTGAAATGTAGTAATTCTATTAATTATATAGATAGGATAGTACCCTAATATTATTAGAAAAAGATATAAGGATTGTAATTATAATTGTAATGAAATAATCCACGTTTTGTCCAAATAAGGGTCGTTTTCTATTATTTCTCTGATCAATTCTCAGCTAATGGGGTGACTGAGCTACTTCTTCTTTACTGAAGTACATTGCCTTTGAATTAGCTCGCATTCAAAGGAGCCATACTTTCCATTTTTCTCTCCAGACATTTTAAAAATTCGTTGAACCTGATATGTACATGATCTTCTGGTAAGTAACCCTGCTCTCGACTATAAATTTTTTTTAAAGAAAAACTTAAATTAAATTTCATAAATATAAAAAATGCACAAGCAAAATATTTTCAATGATGATTTTGTACAAATGTAGTAGGTAGTAGGTACATACCTACGAGTAGTTGAGCCAATAAGTGTAAAGATCTACTTTTATAAAACCTCGTGTTTAAATATACGTGTAAAATAAAAAGTATTTAAATAGCTTTGGATATTTTCATTTTCTTGGCTTTGCAATAATTACCTAAAGTTAAGGAACCTGGCAAGATCTCAGAGAATATGTCGATGGTCCATTGTATTTTTAATTGTGTAGGCTGATGTATTGCATGGCCACCAAATGTAATATTATAAGCAGGCCTTGTATAAGTACATAATACATAGGTACCCTACTGATATATTGACTGCTGGTCTGAACTTTATCACTATTAACTATCTTAATTACTCTCAATGGTCGGACCAACACCACCCTTTTTCGGTAATATCAAGTACAAGTAGTTACATATCACCGCTATTTCCTACTATACTGTATACATACATATGCAAAGACGTACTTGCTATAGGTACTGTAGATTTGGGACCAATTCTGAGAATGAAAGCTGAAAATCTACATGAAAGTTGCCCTCGAAAATTCTCATTTCTCTCTTTCGGTTCAAATTAATGATCCTTTCAAATCAAACCCTCTCTTTAACAACGCTTAGGTACTTATTACTTAGAGTATATCTTATTTCTATTCTTAATCTGCATTATTTCTGTAGTATCCTACCCTACTATTAATATATACCCATCAGCCAACAATACATTTGATTATTAACTACCTACTGATACTACCAATACTACTGTATTAGAAATTAGTACCTTACATTGTACTACATACAGATATTCTCTTTGCCATATCAATGCGAGTTTCTCTATCTCATATCTCATACTAATATAAATACAGGTACCAATATATATTAGTAGTCAATGTCAGTAGGTTTTACAATTCGATGTTCAATCCAGTTCAATTTGAGTCTAGTCTATATATACTGATAGTAGGGTAAGGGTACTCATTCTGAATTCTGGTTCTGATTCTAATTTTCAAATCCAAAAGCCTAATCATTTCATCACCTTTCTCACCATCACCATCTCCAACCCTCGATCGTGATAGTTTGTTATTATTCTCACTTTAATTATTCTCAACTCCATTCACCCCTTCATATGCTGTATCAGTGTCTATAAACTTTAACTAATATACTACTGCTCTGCTATAGTACAATAACTATTCTTACAGTACCCTACCTAAGTAATCTGTACATGCATGCATACTGATACTTGCTAGTTAGCTACCTATGCTTTCTTCAATTGAGAATTGCCCTATTTCACAAATTTAGAAATGATAGATAGGAAGATAGAGACGGACAAAGTAGTTATAATGAGTAGGGTACCTTATGAATATGCGAGTGGTGATTAACTCGGATTTATCAAATTAAAATTAATAACTAACTCTAAGTACCCTACCTAATAGAGTATTTACTATTTGTATTTGTATTTATATAGGTACTTATAATACTATCATTCACACAATATCTATTGTTTCTTTTGCCAATTCAAGCGCATTTAATTGAAAATAAGTCACCTAGTCACTATTAATAAAAGTATCAATCTATATGTACATTGTATTGATAGCTTATACATTTCAACTAACAAATGTAAGTATTAAGTATTACCAGTATAAGCAGTAGTAGGTATTCGTAGTTAGTGAAAACACATGAAGCAAAAAGTAATTCTAGATTGAATAGAATAGAAACTCGGTGTTATTCAATGTGGGTACTTTATTTTACCATTATTCTACTTCTACATATATACAACTAGTAAACTATCTACTGCTACTATTACAAAAGCTGGAGTTACAATTACTAGTTTAGTAATAAAACTTTATATTATTTTATAGGTACTATCAAATGTAATGTAATTATGCTTTTTAATTAAAAATTTTTAATTAAATTTACCGTTTTACTGACCATTTATATTCAATGCAAAGGTTTTAAAAGGGTGTTTAGATAACTACTGATTAGAATTAGAATTCAATCAATACAACCAGGGATTTTTATAGCTTTTCTTGTAGTACCCTAATACAATAGGGTACGATATACATATACATATAGGTAATAACTTGAACTGAAATTCATACTCGTATTAAGTACCTTGTTTTTTGTCAAGGGAGTAGTCAATTCATTTAAAGGTTCTTAGTGGGATCATATTATTAGTGATACATCTTCTAGAATCTAGTTAGTTATAATATGTAGGGTACCATTTAATATGCAAGGTACAGATAGTAGGTACCAAAGTAGACTTTCCTTGATCTTTGAGTAGGTTATATTAAATGGTAATTTGTGATATATTTGAGCCCTGCCCTTTGTCCTCCATTATTTTACTCGGTAGGTATCCACTTTTGTTTTTCTGGTCTAATTTGAAATTGACAAGATTTTTTTTCTAATTTTGAGATAAGAAAGCGCATCTTTGCTCACTAAACTTATTACCCAATCCATAAGATACTACGATAAGTACCCTATATACCTAACACTACAGATAGTACATATGTATTCATAGTTCCTACTCCTACCTAGTAGGTACCAACAAAACCGAGTATGGCTTGAATAAATTTGTTTTCTGAATACTGTTTAGTATTTTAAAGATACTTTTTCAACTCTGTATTCTGACTGCATCACCACTAATAATATGCCAAATTTGGAGCTATTCAATAAGTTCTCTCCCTTAGATACCAGTGTATACGTTTCTATTCTAGTTTCTACTTACCATCATTAGTACACGTACTATGAAGGTATATACATATTTGTAAAATAAAAGAGAAACCGTCGAGTGAGTGGAGAAACGACAAGGAAACCTTTTGTTTTGACAGAGTTAATTAGGTAATAGAGAAGTTTTCGAGTTCAGACAATCATTGTTCATTCGAGACTCGAGATGATGGGAGCAGATTCAACTAAAAGGGTTTCTACTTCAACTCAACTATACTTACATAAATAGCTACAATTTACAATATCCATCTTTATTTGGATTTTGGATTTGGATAGAAACAAACCTTATTTTCGATTTCAGAATGCGAGAGTACCTTCACTAGATATTTTCTTTTCTTTCTAATTCAAAATCTAAACTCTAATAATACAGTACTATAGACTACTGAGGGAAGTGTCACAAAGAGTAATGCAACATTTTTAACAAAAGATATACATATTCATTCAACTCCGTAGTTTACTGAATATGCCTAATTCCCTAATTTTTCTTGATTTTGTTGTTACTATTAGTATTAGACAATTCAAAATACACTTTGTACTTTATCAGTACATTATACCTAATTATAATGGATTAGCACTACTAAAAGTCTTGCTTTCGCCATTTGCCGGTAGTGCAAAATATTTAAAAATTCTAAAATGTCTAAATATTTGGCTTAAATTATTCAGATAAGGCCCTATCTGGCTTATTTGACTTAAAATAAAACAAAATTTGATTCACGTAGAAACAATTTCTTCCTAGTTCCTTTCCTAGTGTGTAATAAAAAGACAGATACAGATACATACGTAACGTCAGTAGGTATGTATACAACATATGAACGAGTAGGTATCTATTACTGAACAAGTATAAAATAATTTACCCTTTATTACAATGAGGAATTGTATATGAGAAGATATGTTTACTATTAAGTAGAAATAATTTCTATTTTACAGCCTTGGGTGCGGTCTTGTGACTCTGAAACCTTTTCCCCTTATTTGGAAGAAAAGTGTCAAAACAAATGTAAAATATAAATGAGATAAGATTAAACAAAAAAACTGGAAATTTGAACTTGTTTTTACTCCTATCTGTATGTGTATTACTAACTAGGTATGCAATTGCAATGAACATGAGATTTTTTATGGAATGAAATTTGATACGATAGTATAGTGTACTGATAATACGATAATTGTAAGTAATAATTACAGTATAAAATATATGTGTACCTTGTAAATATATTGTTTAACGTCATAGGATATTAAGATAGAATATTCAAATAATTAAATTTTTTTTCCTGTTTTGTTCTGCTATCTTTTAATGCCTTCGTTTATTATGTTCATGCCTATAAATAGAAAATAAAAGCAATTAATTACACTTTTTAAATGATAAAACTCTTGGGAAGCTTAAGAAAACATTGAAGACAGTAGATAACACATATACCTACTGTAGGTATAAGTCTACATGATACATTAGATTGTTAGTACGAGTATAGTGATAGGTATGAGTTTGGAAATGAGATTTTTAATACTTTTAAGAATTTTAAGACGGATATTGGTTTTTGTCTTTTTTTTGATGATAAAATATCTACACAAGAATGAATGGATTTTGTTGAGGTTTTTTTCTAAAGAAAATCCTTTTTTTAATTTAAAGAGATTATAATTAGAAAATGGTGATGAGCTGAGGGTTTATATTTACATTTAGGAAATTTATATCGAGACTTGAATAATGATTAAATTTGATGGGAGTTTCTTTACTTTTATTTTATCTCTCACAAGATATGAACTTAAGTACCCTACCTTTAAATTTATATTTTTCAATATTTAAATCCTATTTATTTTACTAGGTACAATAAAAACCTATTACTTTCTTCCTTAAAATATTGAAACTATTAAAAACTACATCCTTACTGATATGTCAGTAAGTTCCCACATGCCAAGAGACAAGTGTTATTTAGGGTACTCGATAAAACGTATTTCCGGTTTAAAAGCTGGCTGTGTACTCGTATGTATTAAGTACAGGCCCTGTACTACAGGGAGGTGTCAAAATAATTCTAAAACTAAAAGTAATAGTTACACAGAAATAGCAATATATTATACTTAAATATATTAGATAGTAGACACGAATGTACTTAATTATTTTAGTATAATGAAAAATATTTAAAAAACGCCATCAATTAAACCAAATTCAGCATTCAGCATTTGATTCATATTTTACTTAAAGTTATTCTATAGTTAGCTTTATCATTTTAAAAGTGAAATTGTCGCCAATTTGTCAATTTCTTGCAGTTACACAAACTCAAATTCAAGTTATTTTTATTATTATTATATATTACGTAAGTTCTAATTCATACTATAAATGGGTATAAGAATACTGCTAATAACTATTACATACTAATATATATACAGAGTTTTTAAGAGTGATAAAGATAAACTGTATATTATGTATCTGTAATAGGCAATTACTATTAGTAGATACTTGTGTACTGATGTTTGAAACATAATAATGATGAATGATTATTATTTACAATTTGCAACAATAAAATTTTGATTGAGAGATCATTGACTTCGCATTATTTGGTGGAGGACTACCTATATATCATACAGTCTGTATTGTACTCCTATAAGTACCTTACCTACTTATTGTACTTACAAACTTACAGCTGTAAGTACTGATATTAGTTAATAGATCTGAATTAACTAAAAAGAAATGCCGAAACATTTGTCCTAATCGTAGGAAGAATATATGATGTAATAACTATCTAATAATCTAACTACAATATTTTATAATAAATATGTAAAGTATATTCTGTATTCTATATTCTGTATAAATTGGTAATAGGATTACTTATACATATACATAAGCTAGGAGATATGAAATGGAAATAGGGTTATTCCTTTCTGTCTGTTTAACCTTTTTCAAATTCATCATCAGAGTAAAGAGATTTGATTTAGTTTTTGAGATCTCTTATGATCCTTGTTGAAATGTCTGGCTTAGTCAGGACAGGACTGGCTAATAGTCAGTAGAGCCCATTAGTTCGAAGGGGAAAACTCCCACATGACGTTAATCATCCAGTAAAATAATCATTTGAGCTTACGTCTTAATCCAACTCTTCTAATTTTATCTTGAAAATAAATTCAATTTCTTCAAGAGATTACTTACTATGTACCTAGTAGTTAACAAGCAGAGCTTCTTGTCACAATAAATGCTTTTGAATAATTGAATTAATTGTTCTGCATTAAGTATTTCTTTCACATTCTACGAGTAGATCTAGATTAAATAAGTACCTACGGATATTACATTATATATGTGTGTATTATATTCTAACACCCACACCCAGATATGAATGTAATACTCCGTATATAAACTCTAGACTCTGGGTTTATGTATCCATAAACTTTTTTTGCAATATTTTCTTTTAAATTATCTAATCAAGGTTTACCCGCCTATATTTATCGAAATTGCCCTATTTATGTAGGTATAAATATTTTGCAAAATTCATAAAAATTTGTTAACAACATTTTGCTGTAAAAAATATTTGATACTTAACTGTCGTTAGCAAAATTTTTGTATTCTTTTTTCTTATTCTTTTCTATTTAGCTTGCTTTATCAGTCGCTACTTTTATTTGTACATATTATGTAGAATGCAAGGGATTATATTTTCAAGTAATGGATAACTTTTATTCAAAACTTTACCTTTAACTATAAGTACTCTACCTTACTTATATCGAAATTGCAAATACACCAAACTCCATACTTCTATTATTAGTTTATTACAAATACGAGTATATCGAGATATCTTATCAATAGAATTCTACTGATATACTGATCTGACCTGACCGAGTTCTTATTTTACTCATAAGTTCTACCAATAAGTACCAATAGACCGTAAATACTACTTACTATAAGTAGGGTACATAACATTAGTATTTCTCATAAAATGAAGAAGTAAGTTCAAACTTTCTTTTGTTCTTCAAGCTCGCTTTGATTCCTACTACTACTTTTGTTCAAATTCTCAATCGAACTCCAACAATACAGCAGAATACAGATACTACTTCGAACTAGAGTTTAGTATAAAGTACCCTACTATGTACTACTTACGTGTGTTAGTCAGTAGTCAGATCAGAACAGAACCAGAGAATAACTTTAGTTTTAGTTTTTAGTCTTTTGGATTTCAAAGTTTCTTCACTAAATCTATAAAGAACAATTTTACTTATAAATTCCAGCTCGAATTTCGAATAGCAAATCGTGAATGTCATACTTATACTTATCTCATATGTACATACTTACTTACTACCATATTAGAACAACGAATAGTCTTCATACAATTCTTAAATACCAGGACCAGAAAGTATATCCAGAATCGAGAATAATTTAGACCCATAGAATACGAATAGTTGTAAAAAGTAGTACAATAATGCGATTGAAATAAATAATAGTTTGCCAATTTTCAGTAGGTAATACTCGGTATAGAATATTATTGCTATATTAGACAAAAAGAAAATAAAAGACCCTAATCCTATGATATGAGGTATAATAGTTTCTCCTAATACCTAGTTAGTAAGTTACTTTACAAACCTCATTCGAATTTGAGATTTCTCTCTACCTAATAAAATAACTAAATGTACCCTACAGTACCCACTATATGTAGTACATACCTAAGTATTAAAACTCGTAAAGTAACCTAACTAATCTCAAGTATGGTACTCACTATTATATAGTGAGTAGTATATAGTGTGTAAGTTCATGATATAATATCCAATTTACACAAACTCTCATATTTTTGAGTAGATTTTTGTATTTATACGAGTATGTATTATAGTTTGTATAGTTCCTAATGTTTTATCATAAAGTCAATCTTCTATTAGTAAAGGGAACTAATAACAATTTATTTATTCATTTTGTTTATCTCTCAATTCTCTCAAAATGTGAAATGAAACCCACTTCAAAAATTACCCTTTGTTGCAAATACCAATGTATGAGTATGTCTAATACTTTACTACTACGAGTTACAAACAAATATCTATTTGCTTTCACTGGTATTGTTTTTGTTTGTTTTTCAAATTTGGAATAAACTCAAAAAAGGTTAAAAAGTTAGACTACAATTTCAAATTTCCAGCTCGAATTCTAATAAAACTTTAATTCATTTTTATGTTTGACTCAATAAATAGTAGGTAATAATAGTACTTACCACCAGATCTAATGTCAAAATGCTTATGCTTACTTTTTGTCTTTGTTGCTCGATGAAATGCTGGTATTTTGCTCAAATTCAAAGTGTCTGAATACTATATAATATGATGAAATCCTTCTAATTTCATACCGTTAAGAAACTAACTATTTACTGATATTAATAAATACTAGCATAATTAAAAAACTCTTGTTTATTCAATTTCAGTTCTGTTCTGAAAAACCAAATTTTAATCTTAATTTACATGAATTTACCATTTATATATAAGTAATAGTACTAGAAAAATTTAGATCATAATTTGCCAATAAGTGCTTATTCTAATTCTATATTACTAGATGTACGCAACCAAGTACCTGTGCATTTGGATATATTTAAATACCTATATTTTTTCTTATTTTTTTGCCTATTTACCTACTTTAAACTTTGAAGGCCAACCTATCAACAGCTAATCTGATTATCTAGCATAATTTTAATAATTTTATCTGACAAATTTGTATTTTCTGTTATTTTTTAGTTAAATTATAAAAAACTTTCCCCTCATACTCATACAAACTTTTACATAGTGTAGCTTAGTCCTTAGTTAGTTTCTTCAAGTGCTGAGTGCTGTTCTGGTTCTGTGGATTGAGTTTGAAATTTTGAATTGGTCCCAAAACTCGCGTTAAGAATAATACGATCTAATGAAGTGCAGCTACTATTATTTACTGTAGTAAGTATCACTTGTAGTTACTGTACCCTACTTGCAGTGATGGGGAAATATAGAAAAATATCAAATAGGTACATAATTTATTTTATATCTATTTTATAGTTTATGAAAGGGTTGAGTAAAAGGGTCGATTTACATATGAATGATCTAGCCTTTTTTTGCATATTATAAGATATATATTAAAGTACTGTAGGGTACCTGTACATATAAGTTAAGTCATAAGTTGGTTTATTTTATATCTAATATTCGTAGTAGTGGCAGGAGAGAATTCAAGAAAATTATTTCCAATTTACATTTTACTTTAAAATTCTAGAAATTCAAAATAAATATTTTTTACAACTAAATAGACTTCAATCAAGTCTATGCAATTTGTTGGAATTTCAAGAAAAACTTTTTTTAGTTAAAATTTTTGCATAGCATTTACTACTACTACTACTACAGATTGTACCACATACTGGTGTAATATCTACGATTACGATATAAAGTATTCAAATAGTTTTGACTGAATTTATTATATATATGAGTACCTACCAAATGTCTGTAAATTAAAAATAAATATGTACATCGAATACTTCTTACATATTTAGGGTACAAAGTAGAAAGCAATTTCAACTTTCAGCCGACTTTTCGAAAGAATAATAATAGAAGCAAGCTTCAGCTTCAGCTGAATTATTGGTCTTTTTAGACATGTTTTCAATTATTCAATTTTTTGAATAAACTCAAAATTGCATTATACAGAGGAAGAGGTATTGAAAATATTGTAGGTAAATATTTGGTTGATTCAATTTCCATAAATAAATATGCTAATTGTAAGAAATATTTTAATTAACTTTTGAAAATATTGTTATTTACCTATTTACCTATTTACCTATTTTTTCATTTTCTCTTTTTATACAAATTTCTAATCTTAAATTAAAATAGATACCTATACCTAAAGTATGTATAGAAGTACCTAACTTCTACATTCTACATACTTTACCTATTAATTTAGTATCAACTACCTACAATACATTGTAATACGACTATTCTACTCGTAAATTACTGATAATTACTGATACTAATCGCAAGAATACTAATACTAATAAGTAAGAGTAAGAATAAAAGTTACTGCTGTAAAAATGAAAAATTTATGCAGTTCAATTTTTTTTAAATGGAAATTTTTAACTTACTCTAAAGCTATCTGAAAAAGTCCTTATCGTTAATTAGACTTACTACATATATACATTATACAGAATACAATACAATACATTACATTGACATTATTTTTTTTACCTTTTCAAATCTTTAAATACGAGTATATATATTTGTGACAATATTATAGTCAATTTTTTGAATAAAATGGAATTCTAAATTCTAAACGTTTTTGTCTTTGTCTTTTGAGGATGTCCGTCCGTGTCCGTCCGTTTATATTTTCCTTCATCCATTCCATTCAGTTTATCTACCTATACTTGTATGTATTGTATTGTCATTTATTGTATTAGTAAATTGTAATTCTTATCATCAAAGCAAGTTCTAGTTCTACTATATTAGTAGATATCGATACATAGTAGGTACATAATATATATCTATAAAGTAGTAAGCTGAGAAAGGTAAGGTTATTGAGATTGAGATTTTGTTTTTGATAAGAAATTTGAAAGCATTTATTATTTTTTTCGCTTCATTTACAATTTCCTACTCTACGGGTCAACTTCAAGAAATAATTTTTAGCTTGCAAAATTCAGTTTTTTTGAAGAATTGAAATGGGTGGCTTCGATCAGAACAGTGCAAATGGCAAGTATAAGAATAAGATTGACGCGATTTTACCGTAAGTACCATATTTTGCAATTATTTTAATTACCTTAATAGTAATTAATTATATTATTACGTAAAGAATCTGTAGGTATTCATAGAATTAAACAAACTAATCCCGATGATTATTTTCGATTTTGTTTGTTAGGTTGAGAACTACAAGTCGATTGATCAACTGTGAAGATAACTTTCTTCCAGATGACCCGAGAAAACTCCACAGAAGCTTGCGGTCTGTTGAACTACTTGTTGAGCAAACCTTGGATTTGACTCAATTGGCGGACAGCAAAATCATGAATGTACGACGCTTTATATCAAGTAATGACAATTTTTATTTACACTATGCAAAGTATGGTACAATTAAGTAGGTTGGGGTTGGTCCTTACATGTATCAATTGAGTGTAGACTTAAAATTCAAAAAACAGTTTAATTTTTATCAATACCTATACAAATACAAACGAATCCAATAAAAATGATAGGTAGGGTACTCTATTTGGGTGGACGTTAGTATAGAAGTAGAAGCGGAGCGAAAATCACTCGAAACAAATTTTAATAAACTAATTCGACACTCCTGCGTCCAGACATGAAAGAATTTTTTAGCGGAAATCAGCCGTCCCGGAGATGATCGAGGTCAAAGGTCAAATTACGAAATTTTAAAAAATTCATATCTCAGCATCTATATGAGTTAGAGACCTTTCTAATCTAATACATCATTAGAAAGGTCTCAACGAGTACTACAAGATGGCCTAGGTCATTGACCCCAAAGGTCAAGGGTCAAAAAAATAAAAAAAAAATAAGGTAGAATTAAATGAAAGGTAAACTGAAAACCCTACAGCAAGTAAAAATACAACCTCCATTAATAAGGTCGCGAAGCGACCTCTGACTATGAACAAATTTTTACATTTTGTCCCTGATGTGAATTAGGCACTCCCCAAGTGACCCGCACGGTGCCTGTGACTACACTGAGGGATTGTGATTGCTATAGGTTAGGTTAGGTTTGTGGCGAAAAAGTGGTCTGCATCTGCATTCAGAATTTTGAATTTTTAAAGTGAATTTTTTGACCCTTGACCTTTGACCTTTGGGGTCAATGACTAAGGCCATCTTGTAGAACTCGTTGAGACCTTTCTAATGATATATTAGATTAGTCTTTAACTCATATAGGTAGATGCTGAGATATGAATTTTTTAAAATTTCGTAATTTGACCTTTGACCTGTAACTCAAGAACGGCTGATTTCCGTCAAAAAATTCTTTCAATAATGCCTAACAATAATACAGGCTTGTTCAATAGTGAGGTTTGTCGATTGATTTGTGTTTGTATGTCAATTATTATAAAAATTTTCTGTAACTATTTTTTAAATCGGTACTCTATAATCATTTTATGCTCTTTCACTTCTAAACTCATCAAA